>VURO01002986.1:46436-59897 GCA_015108175.1 Pelvicachromis taeniatus | reverse complement strand
AAAATGGCTGTATGAAAAAAAAAAAAAAAATAGACGTTTCACAGTAGGTTTATTTTAATATCGAAAGGTAAATCACCAAGGAAACAAAACACAGTGTATCAGAAACTAATGTACATTTTAGATGGGAGGTAAGTATCTCATTCTTTTAGAACAGAAGATTTGGTTAGGGTTAGAAACAGATGTTTCATGTTGTTCGTCACCAGGTCACTTCACCGAATCCCAATGTCCCACTGTGTTACTGAGATAGACACAGCTTCACAGTATTGTAAAGAGGCCCTGGCTTTGGGGAAGTTCACAGTAATTCTGTGTTTCTTCCACATGTAAACCAGCAACAATAGTTGTCATCTTTTTCACAAAGCTATTTGCCAATGGCATGGTAGCCGAGCTTAGCCTTGTGAAGGTTAACCATCTTGTTCATGATGTCCTTGAGAGCTCTTTGTTCTTTCTCATGGTGGTGAGAAAAAAAAGATGTAGACAGGTTACGAGAAGTATACTATTCAACAAAGTGGTGCAATCTATAAATGGACCTGTTGTTATATACTGCTTCTCTACTCTACTTGAGCACTCAAAGCATTTTATGCACACAAGAACTTTTTTCTACATAGTGATTTCTATCTAACATTCACACTCTGATGAATGCATCAGGAGAAACTCGAGGTTCAGGATCTTTCCCAAGGACACTCTGCAGACTGGAGCAGCCTGATCGAACGGATCGAACCACCAACATTCCGATTAGTACTTGACCTGCTCCAACTCCTCAGCTATGCTAATCGACCATACTAAAAAAATAAAAATACTATCCAACAAACATTATCATTGGCAACAGTGCTGATCACAAACAAGCTCACACAGCACCACTGCAGACGCCGGCTTCTCTTGATAGCCGGCGTTCACAACACTGACGAATTTCGAGAGGTCACTGTTTCAACAAATTTAAATAATACACAATTCTCATGTTAATCTAGTTAAAGCACATGTTTAAAATTAGCTATTTAACTGTTAGCAATTTTCTGATAGCCATATTAGCCATCACTTATGTTAGCTATGTCCCAATTCAGGGGCTGTATCCTTCGCGGTCTACCCGGCCCACGTAGACCGCGAAGGCCGGGTCCTCCGAAGGCTGAGAAGGCTGGAAGTGCGAGGCTTGTGAAATGGGACGGTCTAGCCTTCAGATTTGCATCACCAACTGTTCCCGCCCTTACCGCTTCCACCTCCTCGGTTTTACCGTCTCCGTTGCTGCCGCCAGTGGTGGAAACTGGAATTGGCGGGGCCATGCAATGAATTCTGGGATATGGTGGGCCACGAAGGATACACCCGACCCATCCTTCAAATTCGGGAAATGAAGGACGCATTTGGAGCAGCCTTTGAATTGGGACAGCCTTCGTCGTGTTGCTGTGACGTAACCGGCCTACAAATGCGGCCCACGAAGGATGCAGCCCCTATCAAAAAGGTAGCAATTAGCAGCAATGGCAAATAATAAAACAGAGGTCTCCAACTCCAGGCCTCGAGGGCCGGTGTCCTGCAGGTTTTCAATAACACCCTGGGTCAGCACACCCAAATGATGAGTTCATTAGCAGGCTTCTGGAGAACTTCAAGACACGTTGAGGAGGTCGTTTAAATCATTTAAATCAGCTGTGGTGGATCAAGGACACATCTAAAACCTGCAGGACACCGGCCCTCGAGGCCTGGAGTTGGAGACCCCTGTAATAAAAGAAAGTTCATGTGGGAGAAAGCCAGCAAATGTTCTTGTGCCACCAAAAACACAGCACTGCCTCACACTACCTAAAAATAATAAAATCTTTTATTTCACTACCTTAGAAGTTGTAAGACAACTAAAAAGGTTTGTTAAAAAAAGTATTAAATGTTGTCGTGTCATTGTTGATATTGTCTCTGTTCTCGTCTTTTCAAAGAAAAATACTCCCTGCTAATTTTTTGTCATTTTTTCCGTCAGGTGTACCGAAAATGGTGCCGATTATCGAGTTTGAAATTCTAGCGTTGCTGTTGGGTAGTATGCTTTAACCGAATACATGCAGGTCAACAACTTTGTTTAATTTATAGTTGTTTCAGAATGCTTTATTTTTTATTTTATTGTTGTTCATAATGTATCTTTCATTACTATAAAAACCTGCTATTAAACTTTACAGGCTGCTCATCCATTTGTACGTTGGTATAATTGGTTATTCAACAGTGGTTTAATAATTATTACACACACACACTCACACACACACACACACACACACACACACACACACACACACACACACACACAACCGTGTTTGTTGACTAAAACTTGCATTCTTACAATCCTCAGAAAGCTGCCCCAGAGATCACATCGTAAACCTTTTAACACAGATATATCAAAATAAAGCATTTGGAGTAGACCAAAAAATGGGTTGTGCTTTCTATAAAGACAAGACCTCATAATGGAGATATACAATGTGCATGCAGAGGACACTGCTCTGAGAACAGTTGCAATCTCTCGGCCATGCCCGGACATTAGTAGGAGTCATTAGGCCCATTTAAATGAGGTTGTTAAGCCGATGAAATGAGGCCATATATTTGAATGCAGAAACAAAAGTAAGAGTCTACCATTTCTCACTGGTACACAATGTCTTCACAGTGAAAGATGTAATAACTCTTGCTGAAGGGAATAGCTTGGGTGAAACAGTTTGGCAGTCAAAAGTCACCAGTCCCAGTTCACAATGTCCTCTATCACAAATACATTTTCACAGCAGCAGTAACTGCAACAGCAGCTTCAGCATGCCGGTAGTGTTGCATGCTGAACACGATGAAACCATTAGTATGCTTTAATTAGATCGTTTTCAACTGCCTGCAAAATGCAAGTTATCTTAATGTGTGACCTAATCTACAATAGGACATGGTATTATTATAATCCTCACAATGATAATGCACAAACCGTGACAAATAAGCAATTTAACTACACTCTAACATTATCACATATTTGTCTTTCAGAGGGGATTTGTAATAGTTTGTAACATAATTGGCCTGATCTGATGATGATCAGAAGAAGAACATAAAGAAACAAACGGTCACTTCTGACTGAAAACTTTAACCAGACAGTTTAATATTCCTCAGCAGATTTTAGGGGGTTTAGCTACAAAACAACTCATTAAAGTACAGTACAGTAAAGTACAGTAAAGAAAAAAGAAAAAAAGCAGGAAACATTCAGCTAACTACGGTCTTCCCAGTCTAACTTTGCAACCAGGTAGCTCATGATGCCATGCTGGTGAATGGCTGCAGTGGGGAGGGAGAGTGGGGTCAGTTAACAACCCATCAGTATCTGGATTTCATCCACCAAGGTATTCAAGGTCAACTTAATGATTTATTGGTTGAAAATTGACAAAAAGCATTATACTCCACGTAGAGTAAGTACCATATAAAGGGTTTTAAATATCATGTCACATTTGACCTCTGACCTCTCCTACAAGGTCAATACAGTGATCTGAATCTCAGCATCATGATAATGCTATTAAAGCTATTTCAAACGACAGGTTTTCAGACTGACAAACACATGCTGGCATGGGATACTTATTAAGTTCAGTTGATTAATTTTATTCTAACTTACGTACATTGCAGTAACAGGTTACAACTGTTAAAAAAGTAATATAATTCAATACGTGTACTGTGGTCCTGAATAAGTATCTTTTCTTTTTGGAAAACAAAATACACAAAACATTTAAACTGCTTTTACTAAACAATGAAATGTATGCTACATAAGCACTTGTTTTCACTACAAACATCATTACTACATTTAAGTTTAAGCTCAATATATTATAAAATGACACTACACACCCGGGTCATTGACTGTTTGAACTGTTGCTGTGAGGCAGGTGGTATATAACCAGGGCAAATTAATTTAAACAGCTGTTACCCCACAGCAATTACTACACTCATCAAAGCAATAACATAAGTCTGTTTGTGGAATTAGGGATGAGTGCAATACAATATGTCTACGTCTAGTGTGTGTGTGTGTTTGTGTGTGCATGCGTGCGTGCGTGGGTTTATCTTTTTTAATTATTATTATTATTATTTACTGCCATTTTTAGACTAATGCTTTTTTTAATGAGTGCAGGATGGGATTAGCACTTTTAATTTTTTTTATTACAAGTTACAATGACAATTAAGTTATTCTATTCTTAAAATGACCAAAGACAGCAAAATGAATATATACAAAATACAATACTATTCCCCCAAAAGTTCAATTTAGTTTATAACAGTGCCAAACAGTCCCAACAATCAAACAACACCATTTAAGTAAGTACTTGGCAACCGTGGGAAAAAAAAACTTACTTAAGAGGAAGGAAACCTTTTTGGGAAAACCTGGTTCTGGGAGGGAAGCCATGTGTTGTGACCGGTTGGGGTAAATACTGCTTTAGCAGAGGTTTGTACTCTCATAATGTATTATTTATCTTCCATTAGTAGCCTGTCTCTTTTAAATGCCAGTTTCTAATAAATGCCGGTTTGAAAACATGTCACGACAAATAGACGCCAAATAAACCACAGACAAGGAGACACTCGGGAGCAAAGGAGGAGCACAATTGGGAACTGCATTATTTGTGAACTGTTGGAATACGTTTTGGAGCACTGTAAGTAAACTTTTCACCTCAGTCTAAAAACCGCGCCTGGGTCCTCTTTCCCTCTCACTTCTGTGACAATTCCGAGACGGGAATAAGAGCCGGTCTCCAACAACCGCCGCTCTCTTTTAAACGCCGGGCAGCCGGATAAGTTTTTGAATAAATGCCCGGGCTACAATTGGAAGACATACGGTATACTTGGCTTGCATATTGTTTTTCTTATTTTTAAATAAAGTTCTATTAGGCCTTAATGTTTGTAGGCAAAATAACTATGATAACGTTAATCTGTTTTGAGATCATTATATATGATTACTTGTCATTATCATTCACTGATTTTTGTAAGGAAATGTTTTTATTGCACTTTGATGAATACATAACACTGTATAACATTACTGTTGTGTAATTATCATTCCTGATAATGTAAAAGTATTTGCATTAAAAAAAAAAAAGGCCCTTCCTTTTCACCCGAGTTGAGTGCAAGAAATGGTAACAAAATGTAACCAGCGGGGCACTGCTTTCACCTTTACATCTGCAATCCTGCTACTTAAAACATCTATGAGTTGTTTATTCACTCGATTTAAGTGCATTTCCTAGAAGCAAAATATAAAGTCTTTCAATCCATTTGCTGTACCTGCATGATGGATGTGAACAAAACTCGCAGCAAAGTACTGAATAGCTGTGAGATAACTTTCCATCTTCCCTGCAACATTTTGCATACAGCGCAGGTTTTGTCAGTTCGGAGAAATAACTGCACCGGGGGATAACGTATCTTTTGTCCAGCGTGTTGACTGTTTTCATGAAGCCTTGGGTACTCGCCGTGTTTAATGGAACGATATCTCTGGCCAA
This sequence comes from Pelvicachromis taeniatus, assembly GCA_015108175.1. Lineage (NCBI taxonomy): Eukaryota > Metazoa > Chordata > Actinopteri > Cichliformes > Cichlidae > Pelvicachromis > Pelvicachromis taeniatus. The sequence continues at coordinate 54,456 of VURO01002986.1, read as the reverse complement.
TAGAATGTGAATGCGTTTGTGATTTCGGTGCGTCTTTGTGAGCTGGATGGTTACAGCTCACGTGGATGTCTGAGCTGATGTTGGATGATTCACATTACCAGCCATTGCATGTTTTACTCGGCCTTCATACATTCATCAAACTGCAGTTTGTGCTGTATTTTTTAGCCACTTGAATAAGTCAGTTGTGATGCTTTGCAATGCATAAACAACTCTACAACACTCTTTGCATAGGATTTCTTCTTGATTAACATAACATGCCTTAAAATCCAAAGTATTTCTAAATAACGGATGATGATCAGTTTCAAAATATCAGGTCTTCACCTTCTGATGTGCCAGACATTTGATTTTTGTTATATATCCCCCTTTTAATGTATTGTTACTCATCCAAAGTACTCCAGAAAATTCACATGCACATGGGTAAGGCACCGATTTAAAAGGTACTTGATTTGCTTTTGCTTTGCTCTCTGCTGGCAAGCACACATGTTCAAAATCACTCAGTCGTGTTCATTAAATTGTAGGAAGCCAAATTTGTGATGGAAATTAAAATTAGATTCATTGTGCAGCCCTGCTTTTAAGTTGGAGTTATGTTAATTCGAATGTCCTTCACAACACAACACCTTCACTGGTCAGTTGCAGTGACAGTCCAAGTATCCACATGGCAATATGAGATCACACATGTAACAACACATTATTTTCAACCATTGCCCCTAAAGAAGAGTCATAATATACCGACTGTGTATCAATATGTATGATACACTACGTATGGTGAATGATATGAGGAGCAAATATATAACTGGTGAAATAGATGTTAAAGAGACCAAGAGAAACAGTTCAGTATTCACTGTTATACTTCTGCGAGTTGCCTAAAATGTTAAGAAGTGACAGCAATCACCCCTTTAGAGACAAATACTGCTTAAGTGCTAATCAAGAATTATGGCTCTGATTAAAAACTGTGTTCCTTTTGTTGCTCAACTCTGATGAATCAGTCAAGGGTGATACAACCAGAAGATGTGCTCTGAAATTAATCACATTCCATCTCTTTGTTTTTGATAAAATTGAGTCCTCTTTTCCTGTATTCACTCATTTTTGAGTGCATGGGCACGGGTAAGGCTGAGAAGAAGTTCAAATATCATTCACGGTAAAAGATCTCAAGATGAGATTGATGAATTATTAATTACTTGCGTCTTTATGAACTCTGGACGGTTTTAAATGATCCTATTTGGGAGCTAGGTTTTAGTCCTTTTTCCTCTTGCAGGTTTTCTTCATATTTTGCCCATGTCTGCAGCTCCATTGAAAATCTGGCGTATGGTAAATAGCCTTAAATTAGGTCCCTGGCCTTCCAGCTTGGTTATCTGTGATGATCGGAACAGTGTGTGCTGCTTGAAAAGACCCATTTTCCCTCTGGCACATCATTTAACATGTCTCATTTACCAGGAAAATATGCAGGTCACACACCAAGAGATTTCTGGTCACATCCTTACAACGCTCGATTCAAATTTAAAAGATTTGAATTAGAACAACTATTACATTTCTTCTATTTCTTGTGTTTCCTCCTGATAAATATTTATGTTTCCCTTTTCCTTTGACCACAATAAATTTCAAGTAGGTGCCTACAGCAGGATGAGAAAAAAAACAAAAAACCTTTATACTTGGTAATGATAGCTCAACCCAGATCTGAGGGGCACCTTATAAAATAATGAACACAGGAGACACAAAGAAGGAACGCTGTTCAGTTTAGCAACACAGGGGAAGGAGTTTGTATAACCTAAAAGGTTAAATTACAGATATGGAGTTAAATCTATGGCAGTAATTGTGTACCATATTTACGGTATTCTCAGAAGCACCTACAGAGATAATCAAGTGCAATCAGCTGCTTCAAAATATCAGCTCATGGTTTAAAAAGAAAGACAGAATTAGTCTGCTTCGTGTTAAGCAAAATAATATAAAGCGAAACGATTTTATTTGGAATTAAGAGTCACAACATTTAAATTTCAGTTGCAGTCACGTTGCCTCTGTATGCACAGTTAACCCTTTCTCTCACAAACCTTTTTTTTAATTTACACAAATGTTTAGGTTTAAGATATTCTCTATTAGAGGCTTTAATACGGCAGCATAGAGCTCTGATGGATGATAATATTTTATTATATATTTACATTTTCTGTCTAGTTCTAGCCCATACGCAAAAATCTTATGCTGAAGCATGAAAAAAAAATCCAAAATAAACCCAAATGTGGAAGGAACCTGAAGATAAAGACAGAAGCTATTTAGTAAATATTAATATATTCACACAACCTGATGATGTTTGGAAGAATGTTTTTAATATTAAGCATCACTTTTGTTTAGTAGTACGACCGATCAGTTCTTAAATGTTGATCTGACAGCGACATGAAAACATGGTGAAAGCGTAAAAGGGTTCACACATACTGAATGAGGAGCATTATTACCCAAATCTGTTGCTTGTTTTATGTGCCATACGAGCTCAGTTATGGTAAACAGCCTTTAAATTAGGTCACTGGCCTTCCAGCTAGGTTATCTGTTATGATTGGAATAGCTAACATTCAGGTACTTCTTAAGGAGCCAGTAGACACAAAAAACAGAGCTTTAAAGGAGATTAAAGGGGGCTGACTACAATTGTATGACACGACATGAATGTTTTAACACATTCAATATGGTTTCAGCTTTTTTTTTAACTAACCACTGAAGAGTCAACAATAAAACCACGTTAAAGGTGAACTAAACGACACTGATTTGGAATTTGCTTGCCAATGTTATGCTGGGAAACTTTGGGTCTTTGTTTTCATGTGGATGTTACTCTGACGTGCAACACGCCCAAACATTAATGAGCCGCCTCTCATCACCAAGTAGGGAAACGCCCCCCTGTCACACTTGCAAAAGACTGCTTTGGAAACAGAACAAGCCAGAGAGGATAAGGTGTTGACCTGGCCTCCAGACTCCTGGATCCCAGCACAACTGAGCATCTGCAAGATGTGCTCAAACAAACCAAATCCACAGAGACCCCCGACCTGCAACATAAAGAACCCCAACAGATCCGGTGTGAACTTCCTGCTGTCAGACACTTTGACACTTTCGTGCCCAGACAGGTCAGATCTGTTGGTACCTGCAGGTGGCTAATTGGTGTATGTTACCGCAACTGTGTCATTTTATATTAAAAAAGTCAAACTCACAACCAAAATGTCCTTTCTCACGACTCATCATTATTACTACAGGACTTTTATTTTGGAGAGGTCTCAATGAAACTTCTCCCTGGATAACCACAGGATAATAATAATAATAATAATAATAAAAATTAAAATTAGCTGCTGTTTTAACTTTATGCTAAAAATGCACTTTGTAACTGCGAGGCCTGAAACTAACTATTATGCTTCTATGGTTGTTTTTTTATGGGGTGGGGAGGAGGGATAATGTTTCTTGTGTGTGACACATTCCCAATCTACATGGAGGTGGAGATTTGAACCTCGTAAGGTTAAGCTATTCATTTGCAAAGTAAGAAGGTATTTCTATGACTTAATAGAATAAAAAGGGCACTGTTATGCTCTAAAACGTCTGATAAAAAGCATGTAAAAGAAGCTCATAATTTCTGTAACACACATAAGCAAATATACTCTTACTGTACAAGTGAAGCCCAAGAAATCGAGAGTCGAGTCTTATTTCGTGCGAATTGGACTACAGTTTCAATAGTTGCCCTTGAAGATGGTTGGCAAAAAGATTTGTGGGAGTTCCGTGCCATTTATCAGGGAAAATCTGCCGCATGAGAAATCTGATATGGTTCAAGAAATTCAAGATTCAGTCTGCAGTATTCCTGTTTTCTTTTGTGCGTTTCTCTTTTGTTGTGTGTGCCTATTGAGAATGATGATTTACTTGTACAATAAAGTTTTATGAAACAAGCAGGTATAATAATCCTGCAATCTTGTAAGGAAAAAAAAAATTAGAAAGCGTTAGCAACACTGCTGAACTCGGATGTTCTGCTTTTTTTATACGCGTCTGTCTCACATTGTGTAGGCATCACGGCTCAAATCAGCAGCTGTCATTAAATGAATCGCAGACGGTTTATTCAACTGCACTTATTCATTTTTAACCTTGTCAAGGTAATCATTCTGCCGAGGAAGACAGACACACCCACACGTTCATCGCTCTGCTTTTATTCTCCAGAGAGAAACCGCACACATGCACAAACACACAAACCCACAACACTCTGCATAAAATGTTTCATTTCCAAGTTGGCTTACAAAATTCAGAGTAACAAGACAATCACCCTCATTTTCAATAATCTTCATTGTGGGTTCACAAAGCCCAAGATAATGATTCGGCTGATTTTCAATTGGATTGTTCTGGACTTTGTAATTTAATGTGATGTTTACTTGACGGTCCTACGAAAAAAAATTGAGAAATACCGCAAAGGCTTTTTTCTCTGGCTGGAAGCAAGTATGCAGTACTCAGACTTGTATACCAAGCTCTTTAAACCCTTTACAAAATTTAGACCATATTCCCTGATCACTCTCCCGATTATTTCCTACCTTAAATATGATAATTCGGCACAAATAAAAACAGGTCCTTGATTGTGTCAAACACGCACTGTCCTTTCAAGCAGAGATATTAAGATCGATTTCTAATTGAATCTTAGCCCCAAATTTAATTATTACATGCTATAGTTTCAAGATGTTTTTGTGCACCAACAGAAGACAAGCCATTATGAAAAACAAATTGATTCAAGTCACTGGCACTATCATAGCAAAGTCATTTACTGGCCAATGGCTAAAAGCTGTTGAATAAAAAACACCTGCCAAGAGCTGGAGGGGGCTTTCATTTGAACAGCATCCATAAATTCATTTACTGCAGTAAAATATTCGTGCAAAGACTCTTCATTAACAGTAAAAAGACAAAAAACAACAAAAAAAAACACAAAAGAGAACACAAAGAAATCAATGCATAGGTTTTTCACAGATGTGCAATAGCTCAGCAAAAACAAGCCTGCAATAAACTGTGGCCCTAAAATAACATGCTGCGAGTGTATCATTTATAGTATATACTGTGCTTGGCTCATGTTTGACAATATTTATTGCTCCAACAGATGCACAGCACTTCCCATAATGATTCATGATGAAATGGTTCCAATTTCAATCTGACCTTGAGAGCGTTCTCTCCATGCACCGTTCTGACATACTGCGCGTCAACAGGAGACAGTAGATGTGGTGCGAGTGGGCAAAGAGTCCCTCGAAATCAGCTTCCTGATTGAGACGACAGCTGTAGAATCTCCAACAACAACCAAAACAACCAAAACGTAGAAGGACGTCTGCGCTGTGGGATAAAGGCACCTTTTCTTTTTTTTTCTCCTGCTTCCTTCAAACATGGAAATATGACTCAAACTGGGCTGACATTTAGGCTCCAGCTCACAGTAATAGCACCGGGAATGGATCAAAATGAACGAGGGATGTCGTGATGGAAGGCGGGGAGTGGGCAGCGATGCAACAATCATACCTTACTTTTTCATTTATGTCAAATCATGGGACGCGCACTCGCTCGCTTGCTCGTTCCCTCTGAAATGACAGGCCGTGACAAACGGTGCCTTCTGGCATGGCTGGGAGAGAACGGCGGTGAACAAAACCGCTGAGCCCACCGGCACTTAAGACGACGACACAACGCTGACAGATCAGTGTCCCCTGTATTCTTATACCGACGTGAAGGTAGTGAGTGAGGACCCACAGTGTCCCTTACACACACAGTAAACTCGACTTTACTTTAAGTTTGCCTAAATAAAGCTTTAGAGCTGATGTCAGTACAAAGCAAGTTTAAGAACAGGATTTATGCTAAAGAGCTAAGATTAATGAATGGTAATATTAAGTCCACAGTATGGAATTTAATACTGTACTGAGCAATGCTATTTCCATAGAAAATCCACTATTATGTCATCAACGCTATAAAGCAGTCCTAATAAAAATTCACTTGAGAAATGGAAATATAAATATAATGTTATATATTAGTGATTTGTAACAGAATACCAACCTGAAATTGACAACCAGTAGTGTAATCCACCAGATTAATCAAATTTAGTAATCATAATCTAATTGCTTTCAATTACTTTTTGGATTGCTTTGTCTCCAGACTCGGTAAAATATTATGTTGAACAGACAATTTATTCCATTCTAATTTGCAGACTAATTTGAATAGGGATATTATCCTCCTCTTCAAACATTATCAACTGTTATTTCCCAGAAGTATCTAATCTGATTAGGGTTGCAATAAAGTTTGCAGGGCTGTTATTAGAGCCGAATTACAAAGGAATACAAACTGTGTGGCCTTTGTTGTTTCTCAGACGATGAGCCGCATATTTGTGCATCTTCCGCACGGTGAGATTATCAAAACACAGATGGACTTAAGGTTGTGGGTAAATGTGACGACCAGCTGTTGATATTAGCAGGAATAAATGGAAGGGCTGGTCACAGTGCACACTGGAGCAATTGTTGTGAAATAGGACTGGGGGAGAAAGAAAAAAAAATGATGCTGAAGCCGTAAAGAGCTGCCTGGCGTAATCTTAAACCCATTCAACAAAACATGACCTTATTCGTAGCATAACCTCTCTGCACAATAGCTATAGTAATTCTAACATTTTTGCTGCATACCTGCATCTATTTCTTGGATGGGTGGAATGTTTCTTTCTTTTGTGGAAACATATTAGAGTGTGTGCAATTTGTAATAACCATTCCCACTATTATACACGGCCCACATTTATTCTTTCCAATTACACGGCAGTTCCACTGTTGTTATCATTATGAATAGGAGTATGGTGGCTTAGTGTTTACCAGAGCCGCCTCACAGCCAAGAAGGTCCTTGGTTTGGTTTTTTTTTTTTTTCTTTATTATTTTATCTGTGTGAGCCCAGACATGCAAAATGGTTTGTTTGTTAGCTCAGACCCTGGTCCACTGGTGACCCTTCCAGAATATCTTCCAAGGCTCACCAAGCTGATGTTGAGATGAGCTGCAACATTTAACGTGAGACGCAGTAACATAAGAGTATGAATAGATGGATGGAATTTGAGGAGAACTTTTTCTTTAAGCACACAAAAATGTTCTTAAGTGTTCTTACTAATATCTTCTCTAAATGTACGTGGTGAAAAGGAAATAAGAGCAGTGCTGCACAAGAGGCATCACAATAGATTCAGCAGCATGGCAATAACCCCAGACAGCCAGCCATAATCAGAAGAAGCCATCTTCATGCAAAGCACTTAGATTTTAGCTATTAAGGCATCTTGCAATAATACTCGACTTGAATTAGAATTTCAGGTGTAGGACATTTATTTATACATTCAATATACTTTATTTCACCAGACAATTTCTTACTTGTATTTACTATATGTACGCTATTACCATTTTCTGCATGAATTAGGGATGTTTTCTTTCAAAAAAAAGAGCAAAACCAATAGCATTTATATAATTTTACCTCTGTACTTCTTATACTCTTATCAGCAACATCAAGTGTGAGGTAATTTATATAACTCAATGCCACAGGGCCAAAAAACAAACACGCACAGGTAAAAACTTGCTACTAAACTCCGTAAAAATGAAAGGAAAACATTTAACATTGTGTATACGGTGGTTGTGGTTATAGCCAAAGGCAACTTGGCGGTGTGATGATGCGTGGAGCACCTAATGAGAAACACTGAGCTCCCAGTAATTTGTTAGCCCGAGTTAAGGTCAAAACCGCAAATGCTGCATGATTGAGTCGCCCCCAAAGTCCCTATTAGAATTTGCATTTAAAATATATCTATTATTTATGTGTGTATTATTAAAATGGCCGGCTTTAGATCCCCCGAGTCTGGTGGCACAGGGAAGGCCCACAGCAAGTAGGCCACAATGCCGGGGACTCAAATAATGGACTGATAGAAATGGAAGAATAAGGAGAGAGAGATAAAAAGTTGTCTGGAGTCTAGAAAAAGCGTCTGTTATAATGAGGACCTTGTTATATTAAAAAAAAAAAAAAAAAAAAGATATAAATAAAAAAAATT
>VURO01002986.1:34290-46416 GCA_015108175.1 Pelvicachromis taeniatus | reverse complement strand
TTATAGGAACTTTTTTAAATAAAAAAAAAAAAAAAAAAAAGGTGAGACAGAAAAAAGTTTGTTATATACGCTGGATGGTAAAAATAGAACACAGGAAGCAGGGGCTGCTAGCCAGCACAAGTCTCCTGGTTTTTTTTAATGTAAATAATTATGTGTTAAATGTATATGTAAGATGTTAAACATACTTAATAAGATGCATAAATATGCTATATTGCAGTAGTGTCCCTAAACAATGGTTCTGCATTCTCAAAGAAACATTGCCCAGGCAGAGTAGTAATATTGCCAATTGCTGACTGAAGATGAGCTTATAGCCCTGTAAATTATGCCAATCAGCATCCTCCAATCTGACATAAAAAGGGCAATTATTCTATCGCCCCAAGCAGAAACTATCAGCAGTACAGTAAAGTCATTTGTTGTTATTGACCATGATGAATGCAGGGACCCAAGACTCATTCGTTAAAGAGATTAGCCCAGATCAACTGGACATCCTAATCAAAGCCCAAGCTAAAGTATGTGCCACATTTCTAATGGATGCAGCAGAGATTTCATTCACTTTTAAACCAGTACAGGGACAGATAAAATCGTGGGTTGTTAGGAAATGTTTGGAAATACCCATCAGAGCACATTACAGCTAAAGCAGATCAACCTGTACTTTTACATTACTGCACCAGTAAAAAGAGTTCGACTTACCTATGACAAGCTACTTTTACTACTACTACTACTACTACTAACTACATTATCCAAGTTTCTGTCAACTACAAATGTATTTGAAAGCGCTTTATAGATAAAGTTTATTATTTATTATTATTATTTGTTTAATATGATGCACCAGTGATTTTGGCCTAGTTGTACAGCATCATGAAAAATTATTTCCCCCCTTCTTGATACCTTTTATTTTGTATATTTGTCACATCTGTTTCAGATCATCAAATAATTTTCATTAAAAAACAATTTAAATATTTGACAAAAACACTGACAAAAACTAAGAAAGTGGAACAGGTTAAAAGATTTCAAGAAAAGCTGAAGAACAAAATCATTGATATCTATCGGTCCGAAAGGGGTTACAAAGTCATGTCAAAGGCTTTTCTCACGCTTGCCAAAAACATCTTGATCTCTAAGACGTTCGAGAAAATATTCTGTGGACTGACGAGACAAAAGTTCAACTGTTTGAGTCCTTTTACATTTGGCATAAATTAACACATAAAAAGAACATCGTACCAGCAGTCAAACATGGTGGTGGTAGTTAGGTTGGGCAATATGTAAAATTTTTTCCAACCGACAATCATCAGTTCAATAACCGATGATAGGCAAGGTGACTTTTCGATGGGCAGAGCAGTGTAATCATGCACGGTGTGATTTGCACATTTCGCTGGACGAGACAATTTTGTTCAATTTTGTATTTGTTGTTTGGTTGACTGTGTAAGACCGATAAACACTGGAACGGCCTGTAAACAGGGTTAGTGGAAAAAAGAAGCCAGTTTCTCTTCGTTTCCCTCCCCACCATTGTGGGGGTTCTGAACACAGGTTTCTGCCTTTCTTTCTTTCTGGTATGAGTTTGAGTAAATGAATCGCTGCATTTGGACGCGCTCTGAGGAGGGTGCATTTGTTCACAGCTGGAAGAGGGTGCCGTTAAAACAACCCTATTATTTTTTCTGTTGACTGCTTCTCTTAACTTCAACCAACATTATTAGCAAACTTACTCATGGGCAAATAAATAAATCAGTCTTGTAAAAACAAAAGGCGTGGTACACCCTGGACAGTCTGTCGCAGGGCTAACACACATAGACAGACAACCATTCACACTCACAGTCACTCCCACATTCACACCTATGGGCAATTTAGTGTTTGAACTCAGGACCTTCTTCCTGTGAGGCAACAGTGCTAACCACCATGCCACCGTGCTGCCCTTTGAAACTAATGATATCTAAACACAAAGCTAAAGAGAAGGTCAGTAACAGCTTTACATCTGAAAGGACAAAAGTATCTGACAAACCCAAACTTGCCCAGACAAAGCAGCATGATGACAAGTTCAGAATCAGCACATAATATCTCATTATGATGCATTAGTTGAAACAGATCTCTACCGAGCTTTAACACAGTATTTGCTGAGACATAAACCAAAAATGTCAGCCTTGCGGGTTGCATTACAGGAAACTTTAGGGAACGTAGAGATGTGTCAGTCTGAATCAAAGTGCTGGGCTGCCTGACAGATACTCCCATCCCCAGAGCCACTCAGAGTCAATAGCAAAATTCCTTTTCCTGTTTCACGCACTTTGTGTTCTTCAATAGAAACATTAAAGCTAAACAAAACGCCTAAGATCCTTTCCAGATATCAGCTCACTGAGTGAGAAGAGCACAGCCAGTTGGCTAGTGATTTTTTTTTTTTTTCCGAAGTATTTTCAGGACCTCTCTTAAGCCTTGCGCTTATTGTCTCCTTTGTGCACCCAGCTGAAAACTGCAATAAGTCAAGCAAGGAATTTTCAAAGCAAAGCCTGTCAGTGTCTATTTACAGCCATTGAAAGTACAAACACTTTTAGTCTACCTTTTTCAAATAGGAATGAAAAAAGTAAATGTTTTTACCAGGAGTCAAGTTTCAGCCTCGGGCTGCAGCTGAGGGCAATTGTCCATAACTACTTCTTTTGAAGCCGTATGCATTTACACAAATACAGCCTTGGCAGCAAAACAAGAAGACAAAAATCCCTCATTGTCTTCTGCAGCATGTAACTGATGCTAAGAGCACCATCAGACCTTAATACCACAGGTGAGATGAATCTGAGTGAAGTGCTAGACATGCCAAAGAGAGGTTGTGTTGTTTACCTGTGCATCTTAAACACTACTCCGTCTGCCTCTTCACTGATATCTGATATTCCACGACATGACTGATGCTTTAAAAGCCTGCCTTCACTATCACCTTTCGCATGAGGTTAACCTTAAGGTGGCAGTACTTTGAATGTCAATCCCTCCACATGTGGACCTTTTTAAATGCCACCTCTCTTTATTCCGCAATTGTGGAGCAGGACAGACAAAGGGAAAGGAGTGGCCATTGAGGAAGGAGAACGATGCTGGCAGATGAGGTTTTATTGCCACCAGACAAAATCCAAATGACATACAATCAGCGAGGATCAGCGGGGGGTTCATTTAACACTTGAAAGGAAATTTGGGTACTAAGTGCGGGTATGAAGGGCTAGAGTGCTGATCCACTCATTTGATGATGTGCTCAATTACATAGATGAATGAATGGCAGCCTTGAACTGAAGGAGGGGCTTTAGCGTCTCTAGACATCTGACTGCTGCTTTGTAAAAACTATTATCTAAAATGTGCCATAGACAACCGAATGCAGACTATATCAATTACAACTCATTTTTCTATAAATATATTTTCTACACTAAACGTGTTTAAGTGGGAGATGAAAGTGCTAATTTAAAACTTGTATAAGCACAGAGACAGAGCACAATTAGGTCCCACCCACACAGGGAGGAAAAAAACAATTCATGTGTCTCGACTGACTTTATAAAGCTGCCTCTGTCACAACAATATAAGAAAAAAAAGAAAGAAAGAAAAACGAATAAAAGAAGTCTGCACTACAAACAGGTGACCGAAGCAAGTCTTTTTCTTTTTACAAGTTATCGAAAAACTGTTCTCTAAAGAAGAGACCGTAGTAGTAGAAGTGGATGCAGGCAATAAGATAGGAGGTATCAGACAAAGAAGCAAGCATTTTTTTGTCCCGCTGATGAGGTTAAACTAAAGCAATTGCACAGTATTCATCTTGTGTTATAGTGAAATGTGGATAATTCAGACAGCTATGCGTAATGTCAGCAATGTAGGGGAGCCTTTATACCTCCTATTAATTCCACTGTACAGAAATTGGCTGCGATTCAGCTGAGGGCGCAGTGGGGGGTGCTCGTGAGATAGCGCTCGGTGAACAATTCTCTGTTACATAATGGAGCTAAAAGGCTAAAATAACTATTTACACATGCTTCTAGACACAAAAAACACCCTAGTCCTCACGGAAACAGTACAGATGATGTGCCACAACTGAAATGAAGCGCTCCTGTCTGATGTTTCACCACTTTTTCTTGCACAACTCATTAAATGCTAGCATTCTGCTAATGCAATGCTGATTGTTCCTTCAGGGATTTACAACATGACGTACTCCACCGAAGACACCCATTTCCAAATAACAGTTAAAACACAAGTTAGAAGTGTTGCTAAATAAAAATAGAAAGATGTGTGAGTGTATGAGAGGTAAAGATGATGCTGTCACTGGTGGGGACCGCTAAGGAATTCTCTGCTGCTGCTCATTTCATGAGGACACATCTAAATAATAAATGCTTTAAAGCTGTTGGAGCATTTTAGTACAACCAAAGACATAACTACACTATATTGCCAAAATTATTTGCTCATCTGCCTTCACATGCATATGAAATAGAGTAATATCCCATCCTTAATCTATGTTGCCCATATATCTGCCCACCCTTTGCAGCTATAACAGCTTCAACTCTTCTGGGAAACCTTTCCACAAGACTGCGTTTCTGGGAATTTTTGACCATTCCTCCAGAAGTGCATTTTGTGAGGTCAAACGCTCATGTTGGATGAGAAGGTCTGGCTCGCAGTCTAATTCATCCCAAAGGTGTGTTGTCAGGTTGAGGTCAGGATTCTGTGCAGGCCAGTCAAGTTCTTCCACACCAAACTTGCTTATCCTTTGTGCACTAGTGATTAGTCACACAAATGGCCCATCCCCAAACTGTTTCCACAAAGTTGGGAGCATGTAATGACCCAAAATGTCTTGGTTTACACTTTTAACAATGCAGTCCGACAAGTACCGTTCTCATGGCAACCACCAAACCCAGACTTGTCCATTGGCTTGCCAGACAGAGAAGAGTGATCTGCCACTCCAGAGAGCACATCTCTACTGCTCTAGACTCCAGTGGCAGCATACTTTACACCCAACACTTTGCATTGGATGCAGTGGTGTAAAAGTTGAGTGCAGCTGCTTGGCCATGGAAACCCATTCCATGAAGCTCTCTACACACTGTTCTTGAGCTGATCTGAAGGCCACATGAAGTCTGGAGGTCTGTAGGGATCGACTCTGCAGAAAGTTGCTGACATCTGACATTATACGCCTCAACATCCGTTGCTCTGTTATTTTATGTGGCCCACCAAATCATGGCTGAGTTGCTGCTGTTTATAATCGCTTCCACTAACAGCGGACTGTGGAATATTTAGTAGCAGGGAAATTTCACGACAGGACTTGTTGCACAGGTGGCATCCTGCCATGGTACCATGCTGGAAATCACTGAGTTCCTGGGAGCGACCCATTCTTTCACAAATGTGTGTACAGCATGCATCATCATCATCATTTATTTATTTATAAAGCACTTTAAAAACACGCTAGGTTGACCAAAGTGCTGTACAAGGCAAGTCGACTACAACAAAGCAAAACAAGATAAAAAGAAAACAATACAGTAAAGTAATAAAAGGTAGAGAAAATAATAAAATAATAAAAGTCAGTTACCCACAGAGTTAAAAGCCAGGGAATAAAAGTAAGTTTTAAGTTTGGACTTAAAAACTGGCACTGATGTAGCTTGTCTGATATGAAGAGGAAGGTTATTCCAGAGCACCGGAGCCGCGACAGAGAAGGCTCGGTCTCCTCTCAGTTTCAGTCGTGACTTGGGGACTGAAAGCAAAAGCAGCTCCGCATGCATGCCTAGGTGCTTGATTTTATATACATGTGGCCATGGAAGCGACTGGAACACCTGAATTCAATGATTTGGCTGGGAAAGTAAATTCTTTTGGGAATATAGTGTATCTACAAATTCAAAAAACTAAAAAGTTCCAAACAGTGGTATTTATTCTCAACAATCTTACGGTCACCCGCTATGAAACTGAGTCCAGAGGGTGATAAAGAATTTAGCAATAACTGGATGTTCTTTGAAATATTTAGGTTGGAAGTACCTAACAATGGCTGCTTACTGATATACACTTACTGACCACTTTGTTAAGTACACCTGTTGGTAATTTTGTTAGGAATTACAACTATAAATGATTAATATCTAATCAGCCAATCACATTGCAGGAACCTAATGCACTTAGGCATGTAGAAAGATGACCTGCTGAAGGTCAAACCAAGTTCACTGCACTCAAATGGCTTTCGCAGCCACCAGATCACAATCCAACAGAGCATCTTTGGGATGTGGTGAGATGGGAGATTCCCATCAAGGATGTACAGCAGTGTGATGCCATCATGTCAGGGACCAAAATCTCTGAAGAAGGTTTCCAGTACCTTGCTGAAGAATTAAGGCAGTTCTGAAGGCCAAAGGGGGTCCACCCAGTACTAGCAAGATGTACCAACTTTACCTTTCTAACAACTTAGACATAGTTCTCCTTCAGAATATAAAAACATCAACAACAACAAATAATCCTCTGACTTAGTAAACTAATATTTTTAGCCAGCTCAATTGTTTTTGGGGAGCTTTTCAGCCCTCAGGTAGATATTGCATGGCTGGGTGCTTTATCCTCCACTCAGAGCAGTTTTCAGAATATCATACACTTTGAATCAAGTTATTGCAGCCAGCACAAAATAAAATAAGCAACCTTGTTCCTGAGTTTTGAGGAGGATAAGAGCCAAGAGTGAGCGCCGTGGATTGAGCCATACTTTGCAGCAAAATAACTGTTTAAAACAACACTGGAGAAAAATGGAGGGATGTTGAAGACAGGCTATGCTGCAAGAGTGGTTTTGAGAAGTACCTGCTCATGCTTTTATACCATTTTTACCTTGGGGGGAAAAAAAAATCCTCCCGCCAGTGACATGAATTCAAGCTGATAAACAGTGCAAACATTTTACCTTTCAGGTCAAAGGAGTCCGAGTGTGTGATAATCATAAGATACATTTGTTTGAAGAATAACTTTCCCCTTTGACTCAGACCTCTCAACCTATGATGAGAACGAGGAGCGGTGACACGCAGTGCTGGCAGCGACGACAAGTGATAATGGCAAATCTAAGACGACAGCCACTTCAAATTGTCCAGGGATCAACGGTGACCTCTTGACACTTAAGCCAATCGGGCAAATCTGACAGCCTTGAACACGCTGGGCAGCGTGACGTGCCTCACCACAGCCTTGTGTGTTTCTGTTTGTTGTTCAACGCTGTTTTCCTTTACGTTGTCATGAGATTTACTGAGAGCATTTCCAGTCTTGAAGAGATGAGGACCGGGAGTCAAGCGTCGTCTGTGATCCCTCGGTGTCCTGTAACAGCTGTCTCTGGCATCAGAGCATGCGGTTGCCGCTATCCCATATTACATCTCTGCCACTCAAAACCAACGGATCAGCAATCCAATTTCACACAAGCGCGCTCAGAGGGTGGCATTGCTGACGCAGGAGTGGGGATCTATGCCTCAACAAAGACAAGAAGTTGTTTGAAGTCGCAAAAGGGGTGGTGGACAGGAGGGGGAAGCGCAGAGATGGGCCGACGAATTAGATAGAAAAAGTAATAGAGGTGTGATGGAACGAGATGAAAAAGAAGGGGGGGGGCAGGGATTTCTAGGCCTTTGTTACTTTCATCAAATCACGCAACTGCAGAGAGTAGCATAAGCTACTAATTTCCCCAACAAATACGAGCACAGGAGACGAACTAATGCCAACGATAGCCTCCGAGACAAATCTGCTTTTCATAAACACACCTTTATTTGTCTAGTGACGTTCACCGTGCCAGTTCCTCCTCAGCCAAAGACCAGGTGGACAATGATCTCTGTGTACTGGTGGGAGAGCAGATGTACAGTATTGGATGACAACACACTCCTCAAACCCTTTCAATATAACACCCTCATATTGCATAGTCATTGTGACATAAATAGTGAAGGGACTTGCGTCTCGTCTTTCACACAGCAGAGAGAGATTCAAATCTGATATCCAATGACTGCTTATTAGATTGAGCCATCAGGCCGCCAGTTTGGAGCCAGACTCATAAGACAGCCGGTGTGTTGAGAAGGCTGCTTTTCCATTTCCACCCACCCACACATACACACACACACATACACACACACAAAAACCCAACATAAAAAAAGGAGAAGAGCAAGCCCCTACTGGACAATCTTCTCTTCTAATGCCAGAGCCGTGCATGCAGAAATTTTTTTGTCAAGCCCGCTGTAACCAGTTACAGACACACAGCAGAGCCAACCCCCCTACCCACAAAGGTCTCCTATTTTGGGGTATCCGTGGATTTCTTTGAACAATAGCTCATCCCTGTCTGTTTTATTTTTCTTTTCCCAAAGGCGTCCAAATCCAACATGTGCACTGAAAGCAGAAAAAGGAAGACTTGGCCGAGCTGCAGAATCGTTACAGGGGAAGAGCTGGATGGATAATTGCAGCGCTACATTGTCGAGACAAAAGGTCAGCTGGGATCCTACCTCTGTGGACAGGATAGACAGACACGGGAGCACTCATGAAAAAAGATGTGGGTTAGATGAAGCCTGCGGGACACTCCTGTCACCGGGAGAGTGACGAGACAGACTAAGATAACGCTTTCCTTCACCTGTCCTTTGACCTGTTGCTTCGTTATCCTCCCACATCTGCCCGCCGTTTCGTTTTTATGTGGATTTTTCTTTCTTTTCTTTTCTTTTTTTTTCTTACCCACCTTTCCTCCCTAAATCAAGACAGCAATCAATATTTTCTTTTTTTGGACAGCAAAAGATGACGTTGTCCTAACTTTGCGATGAGGGCGAGAGATTTCTGATAAATCTGTCATCGGATTCATGACTCCCATTCACAATCCGTCCGATTTAAAATGTGAATACCAGACAAGAAAGAAAAGAAAGAAAGAAAAATAAGGTTTTGACAGTTCCTTTTTTACAGTGCCTCTTTTCCCTCTGACAGTTTGACAGTATGCAGTCCTCATGACGGAGGAGTTCACCTGTCTCTCTGTCTGTCTTTGACTCTCTCTCTCTCTCTGTCCGTCCGTCTGGCTCTGTACCTCTGTCCTTGATTAGCAATCATGGCAGCGTAGCGTGGTCTGATTCAAAGCAGAGAGCTTTAATTCTCCCCACATGGCGCAGAGACGTCCAGACCCCAGTGCCGTTGCTCCAGGTAAACACGCGATCGCTGCATCTCATTAACACTCAAAAGTTTCCACGTATCATGTGAAGGAAAATCACTGCCTAATCCTCCCACTGCTCCCTCGAGGCCCGCCGTTTCTTAATGCCTCTGTCGTAGACGGCTGACAGCACATTTGTTTGTCCACAAACACCCAGATGATGTTTGCGATTACACACACACACACACAAACACACAAAAAAAGAAGGATTCTAAAGAATTAATGCCTGACTAATGGAAAGTAAAAGACTGAAGTAGGAAGTCTTAGTTCATTAACTGTCAGACCAATTAAGATCAGGTGTACGCATCGACAAGCTTTGAATGTTTTCCTCGCCTGTATGTGCCAGGAATTCAAACTCTTGTTTTCCAGTGAGGAGAAGGAGAAAAAAAAAAATCCAATCAGAAGAAGCAAAAAGAAAGTGGCATTTTTAATAGCGCGCTTGAGGGCGGATTTTCTGCATACGCACCCGCCGAAGGGCTGTCTTTATCCAAACTGACACCTCCACCAGATGGACAAGGCGGAAAAAGAGCTGACAGGTTCGGCTCAGCTCTTTGTTAGACAAGCTGACTTTTAGCGCTAAAATATCCTCCGACACATGCACCACTTAACCACTTACAAAGAAGAGAAGAAGAAGGCTGGGGGGGGGAAGAGAGTGAAACAGACCTCTGGCTCCGCATATTTAAAATTGAATAAGTGTTCAAACGTTGAAAGTCACATAAAGGGACTCTTGACTCACCTGTGAAAACGCCTTCAGGTTTTACATGATGCCATATAGATAATAAATGAAAGCCGCCGTGCTGAAATAAAGCATTCCTCATCAATCAGTCAGCTCTACTTCAGAGGAATTGTCTTTTGAGAGCTAGATTTTGGTGACATTTTCGCTGTGAATGAAAATGGCACGCAGCAAGTCTGCGATGGGATGGCAACACGTACAGTAGAAGCTAATAAATCACATCCAGGCAGCAGCGGCGTGTGAAGATTGTTTACCTTGCTGCAGCTCAAAGAAAAAGATAAAGGCGCCTTAGAAAGCTCGCGCTATTTAGTATTTAGGGAGAGTTTGGTGTATATATTTTGAATCTTAATGCAAGTCAAAATGTCAGGAATGATAAAAAAAAGACAGAAAAAAAGAACCACATGATATATTTTTTTCCTTTTACCATTCTTAACCAGCTCTTGTAAACTATCTCGCTCAATTATCTGCACCGTCAGTTTATGTCCATCAGCATAAAGGCACGCTGGATGACATCATTTCAAGCTGTGAAGCGATCGTTTTTTTTTTCCTCGCTGCGATGATCAGTGTTCTCAGCTTTCCTCGTAAAAAGGGAGCAGCGTTTTCCACGCGACCCCACCGTGAGTCTGCCTTGCTTTGAAAAATGTAAAGTTTCATCTTATCTCGATGATGGAGTTGCATCGCAGTGTTTGACAGAACAATTGTGGTTTCCTCCACTAGCTCGAGCTAATTCAAAAGCAAGCCTCACCTGGCGCCTCACCCCGCCTCCCTCCCTTTCCTCCCGTCTCCGTTCCGGCGCTCTCATCCCGCTTCCCCAGTGTGTGCCTACTTAAACTTTAATCATCTCATATTCAATACATTTCACAGCGACTCGTCACAAAGTTATCCCATTTTTCAAAAGACCCCCCCCCCTTTAGCCTCAACCTCGGTAGAGATTCAATAATTTTTCGCTCTTCCAGTCTATTCATTACAAGGCTCCCTGACACCGCGGTGACATTCACATGGAGTGTTTCTTTGCGCAGATATTAAGGCTCTGCGAGATAATAAGAATAAAAGCTAAGCTAAGCCGCTGCTAATGCACTACAAAGGTGATGCCCCGGTCGTGTCATACTGGTAGTTTTTTTAATGCCTCAGTGCTGACCAGAACATCTATCATTGTATTAGCTGGGTTTTTTTACACTCCTGTGTTAGGGAAATGACACAAATGCCCCTTACTAGATGCAGAAATAGAAAATACTGGGAGAAGAAGCGTGCTTTTTGCAAGAGTTCTTTCGTCTCTTCTTTTTTTTTCTGATTGTGTCAGAGTGAGGCCATGACACCCGCTGTTCAATGTTGTGTTGGTCACAGTATGGGGTCTGCTTCAATCCACTGGCTACCTGACCTGGCTGAAATCAATGACCAGCAAGACACAATGTGTAATTTTGTTTTAAGACAAGCTCTATTGATTGTTGCAGTCAGCGCTTCGAGGGTTTTTTTGTTTTGCTTTTGGTTTTTGGGTTCCCCCCCCCTTTGAGATGCTCATCTCGGATCAAGTCATTGCTGAAGCAACACTTTTAATGCAAAGAATTAAAAGTAAATATCAAGCTCCCTTTTTAACAAGCTGTCGGCGTATACCAAAAAACATGATAAAACTATACTCTTAAGTCTCCTATTCACTGCAAACCGCTGCGAACCCAGATTTTGGAGACGGTTTTTTTGGAGACACTACAAAAATACAAAGCATAACCTCCACAGAATGTCTTTAAATTATTCATATTGGACTTTAGCTAGAGACTCCCCTCGTTTTGCACCTTCCTACAACAGCTATCTGACCAGAATAACACAGGCCCATAACACGAGATTACTTACCTACTGAGTGTATTTCTAACAACATTAAACTAATGAGATGGCTACAGGCTAAACAAATAGCAATCACGGTTCGAGACTGCTCGAAAGATCAGAAACCAAAATCTCATCAAGAAACATTTTCAACAGAGAAATGAATGAGATGTAAACAGAGCGAAATCAAAATGCCAGTGATGCAAGTCCATCAACATAAACCTTCAAGCAAATGATAACGATGTATTTTTGGCAGTCCCTTCATCGATATAAAGGCTATGCTGATGTGAGACTCTGGGCTGATAACGATGTTTTAAACGACAACATGAATACTTATAACAAACATTTTTTCTTTGTTTTTTTTTGTTTGTTTTTTTTGGGGGGGGGGGGGGGGTTTTTTTTTTTTTTTTTCTTTTTTTTTTTTTTTTTTTTTCTCCCCCCCCCCTGTTTTTTTTTTTTTATTATTAAAAAAAAAAATTTTAAATGGGGG
>VURO01002985.1:6079-17461 GCA_015108175.1 Pelvicachromis taeniatus | reverse complement strand
AAAGGAAGAGCGAAGTGCTCTAATGGGGTGATATGGTACTACAAGGTCATTAAGATAAGATGGGGCCTGATTGTTTAAGACCTTGTATGTGAGGAGCAAGATTTTGAATTCAATTCTGGATTTAACAGGGAGCCAATGAAGGGAAGCCAATATAGGAGAAATATGCTCTCTCTTTCCAGTCCCTGTCAGGACTCTTGCTGCAGCATTTTGGAGTAGCTGAAGGCTTTTCAGAGAGTTTTTAGGACATCCTGATAATAATGAATTACAGTAGTCCAGCCTAGAAGTAATAAATGCATGAACTAATTTTTCAGCGTCACTCTGAGTCAGGATATTTCTAATTTTAGAGATATTGCACAAATAGAAGAAGGCAGTCCTACATATTTGTTTTATATGTGCATTGAAGAACAGTGTTACTGGAGGCCAAGGTAATGCCATCCAGAGTAAGAATCTGGTTAGATACCATATTTCTAAGATTTTTGGGGCCGAGTACAATAACCTCATTTTATCTGAATTTAAAAGCAGAAAATTTAGAGGTCATCCAGATCTTTATGTCTTTAAGACATTCCTGCAGTTTAACTAATCGGTGTGTGTTATCTGGCTTCATGGATAGATAAAGTTGTGTGTCATCTGCATAGCAGTGAAAGTGTATGCTATGCCTTCTGATGATACTACCTAAGGAAGCACATATAATGTAAATAGAATTGGTCTGAGCACTGAACCCTGTGGAACTCCATAATTAACCTCAGTGTGTGAAGAGGACTCTCCATTTACATGAACAAATTGGAGTCTATTAGACAGATATGATACAAAC
The DNA here is from genome assembly GCA_015108175.1 of Pelvicachromis taeniatus. Taxonomy (NCBI): domain Eukaryota; kingdom Metazoa; phylum Chordata; class Actinopteri; order Cichliformes; family Cichlidae; genus Pelvicachromis; species Pelvicachromis taeniatus. The sequence continues at coordinate 16,650 of VURO01002985.1, read as the reverse complement.
CACTGCAGCGCAGTAACTGTAAAACCTACAGCATGCTCTAATTGCTCTAATAGGATATTATGGTCAACAGTATCGAACGATCTAGCAGGACAAACACAGAGATGAGTCCACTGTCAGAGGCCATAAGAAGATCATTTGTAACCTTCACTAAGGCTGTCTCTGTGCTGTGATGGGCTCTGAAACCAGACTGAAACTCTTCAAATAAGCCATTCCTCTGCAGATGATCAGTTAGCTGTTAGACAACTACTCTTTCAAGAATTTTTGACATGAAAGGAAGGTTGGAGATCAAGTAATGGCTTTTTAAGTAATGGTTTAACTACTGCCAGCTTGAAGGTCTGTGGTACATAACTGATTATAAGAGATAGCTTGATCATATATAAGATTGAAGCATTAATTAATAGTAGGACTCCCTTTAGCAGTCTTGTAGGAATGGGGCCTAAAAGACGTGTTGATGGTTTGGAAGAAGTAATTAATGAAGTTAACTCAGAAAGATTAATTGGAAAAAATGATAGAGCCTATAAATAAATCTTTGATATTATATATTTCAGTTTAGTTTCTCTACGATTTACTGCTTCGTATTTTTCAGTGTCCTCGTGTGTGAAAAATGAGTCTTCTCAGAACAAAACCTTTGTGGTCATCTCCTTCATGTTCACTAAATCCTGCAGAGCCCAAAACTGTCCCTGATGCTCACGGAGGATTCATGCTTCAGCAGGAAACCTACACCGTAATCTGATCTTTCACCTCCCGGGAATGTAGTGACACATCAGGCCGACGCAGCTGCAGCTGCTGTGATTGGTTCATTCACCATGGTGTTGAATTCCTGTTTTTCAATGTATCAATGAGAATAACATCATCATGTGAGTATAAGGAACAATAATCACTACTGAAGGACTCCCAGATTCCTGAGGTCACTGAAACCATACTGAGAATATGTTTGTCCTCCTGTTTCATTAAAGCAGATCCAGATGTGATTATCACATGTTAAATTTTTCAGTGCTGTGACAGCGCCCGGCGTGATTCATGTGTAGATGGACCTCTGCAGAAAGTGCAGCAGGAGTGTCAGGCTCTGCAGCGATGCTGCAGGTCAAATAATGGATGACTTCTGATCATTAGCTGGACTGACCGCAGACTCAGCTAGACAGGCTCTCATCAGAGGAGCTAGAAGGACAAGAACATATCAGACGCATTGTGTTCCACCTCGTCTTCATTACAAAGCTGCTGAGTCCACGCAAACTCAGTGGTTTGTTTCTCTTCCTGCGCTCTGATTGGACACTCAGAGCGTTAAAACTCCCCGAGGTCACAAATCTGTGAATTTGGTGAACCTATAAAGGCGCGTTTCTCACACCAGCTAACAGCTTTCACTTTCAGTGAGCATTTCTCAGACTCACAGATACCTGCTAATCAGTGACATCCAATCCAAACTTTTAGGTTTCACTCAGCAAATCTGGAGCTCTGCCTTATTGGACAGTCTGTTAGGACAGTAACTCACAGCAGCCTTTTTATTGGTCACTGGATGTCATTAAAAATGCTTCAAAATGACTTTGACAGCACAAACACAGTCCACAGGTCCAGTTCAGGTGAAGCTAGCATACAGCTATCAGCTACAGCCACCTGTGTAATCATCCACCTGTCAGTCACAGAGGCCGTGCCCCTAATTATGCAAACAGGTGAGTTATAGAAACATCCTTCCCCCATAAAGGTGTTTTGAAAGTTTAAATTATCCACAGAGACCAATCAGTTTATTTATGGGAGTCTGTGGGGACTGACTCACTGCTGCTGATGTCACAGGAACTGCAGGTTCTTCACTGTCTCAAAGACAGCTGAGAACATCCAAACTTCCCCCCTTTAATTCTTTATATCAGCTTTACACTTGATATGACATTAAAGCCAGCTTTAAGCCTGGTTCATTCATTGCTCGGCACAGCACTTAGTGCTGCTATCTCATGTCAAAGTTTGAAAAGAGGGGCTGAACTCTGAGAAAAGCGCTCCTTTTACTCTCTCTACTCCATGACATGCTGAGGTATGGACTCCTGTCTCTCGTGTTGGGCGAGGGTCTCGTCTTTATTTCGAGTTTCTCAAAATCTCTTCCGTGGTTGCTTTTTTTTCAGCTTTGCTAAGGATCAGGACAGCTTCCAGACGAATGGTCATGATACCTGAAGAGGAGTAGAGGAGGCAGGCGGGGGATGGGACAGGATGCAGTGATGGGGGTAAAAGCTCATTGCCCCAGGAGCAGTTTGGTCTTCAGTCAATCATTCATTCATTCCACAGAGGAGCGCTGGGCCATCACATTGCCAGGATTGATGTGTTCATGTTAGATCACATGATGACCTCAGCGCTCACTTCCTCTGTGTCCAGTTTAAACTTTGTGGATCATTCAGAGTAGTGTGTTGGTGTGTTGGTGTGGCCCGTGAACACGGAGCTGTTATCCCCTGGTGAAGCTGCAGTGAGGCATCACTAAACTGCCTCCAACCCCCAGCTGGGAACCAGCAAGCCATCCTGGGTTTCTGTGGGAGTCTTGGGAAAAATGTCCTCTAAGACAGTCAAATGAAACCTTCCTGCACTCACAACTGACTAATTCTGATTCTTGGACCTCACTGGAGCAGCTTTGCATGATTTAGAGTCCAAAATAATCCTTCTCTATGATCCTCTGTCTGAAATAAGCTCCTGAGGAAGCAGTCAGCTTCCTGTTCATGCTAACAGGCTTTTTAAATGCTTTTTTTTTTCTAAAGAGTGATTATTGGCCTCGAAAACAATGAACACCTGACAGCAAACATTCAGACCTTCACGGTCTGGAGGCCAACATAGTCACCTGAACAGTAATATGGCTGCTGTCCTGTTAACTGCACTATCAGACCATCCAAGCTGGCTGAGCTCCATGCTTGGTGCGCTGTTAAATTCGAGGACTTTGATTGGATGTTAGTGATCAGCGGGTCTGTGGGTGCAGATTCTCATGTGAACACCTCCAAAGCCAAGAATCAGCTTTTTCAATTTTTTCAATTCAATTCAATTTATTTCGGTCAACAACAACAACAACAGATTATCATTTCACATAAAAGTACTCAATAAGACAGTAACCGAAAAAGGAATAGGCTGAAGCCTTGTGGCTTATAATTATCCTATCCTTTACCCCCTAGGAATAATCAAATCTTTAACCATCCCTCAGCTTGTTTGTGGGCAAAACACTAACACCTAGACTCAAAGATGCTTCCAAAACCAGTGAGTGGAGAGAAGTCACTGAGAGTTGAGCTCACTGTATTTGTCATTTAAAAGTTATGTGCCTCAACCCTGAACTCTGACCTTCGGCATGGCTGCAGTCACCGGGGAGCATGAGCTGGGCTCCTGCAGGACAGAGGAAAGACACAGCTCCAGCTGCAGCCTCGACCTGCAGCTGTTTCCTCCTCTGCGTCCAGCTGTCGATGACATCACTTCTCAGAGACTTCACACACACAAATGCTGCTCAGCGTGGTGTCTGAGGCTTCCATACAGCCACTTACAGAGAGGACGTTTATGACTTTTGCAGTAAATTAGTCCGGGGACGGGGGTGATAGAACGGCGGGTGTTCGGCTGTTGTGGTGCAAATACTCACAAACGTGCTGATAAACTCACCTGAGCTCTGCAATACGTCCTCGCTCTGCAGTGTGATCTGCAGACGGCTGACGGAGGGAATGGGAGCCCACTTACACCCCGAGTTCGGGGAAGGAGGTGTAGATGTTTAGACTAAACTTTGGAAAATGTAAAGATCAAAGCCCTCAGCTATTAATATTAAGAGCTGTGTAATAAACATGATGAAACTAAATCTCCACATGCTGATGTTCTCCAGCTGTTTTTAATCGGGTCCCTGTGAGCCAGACACTCAGGGTTCAGGTGTTTTTTCTGCTCTTGGCTCTGTATGATGTCATACAGACAGGATATCCTTATATAAATCGAGGTTTCCCCTCTCTTGTTACATCTGCGTTATGCTTGCCAGCCACCTCACAAATGCCAGAAGTGACATCACAGCTGAAGACACGGTTGTGTCGCTCTTTGCTGCCACCTTGACGGTACGTGAAGAGCTCACAGGTCACAGAGGTGATGCAGCAGTTGGAAAACATTCTGCAGAAAACTTCCACAGAAATTTTACATTCAGTTTCTTTTTATTCTCCTGGATCAGCAATGCTTCACTTGTTGTGACATGCTCACAGCCATGAAGCCCTACCCACCTGCAGTTCAATCCTCTGTTTGTGAGGGGGAGCCGGTCAAAAGATAGGGGGGAGAGGCTAAAACAGCTTGTGTCAAACAGGCTGCACTGAGGCCCAGGATCACATAAAATAATTATTATTTGGGCTGCAATCATGAGAAACTGCCGTGTAGAGCCTGTAAGCAAATATGTTTTCTGCTGTCAGTGATGAACATGCTGCGGCTGCTTAAGGTTTAGGAAAACATATTTTCAGCACCAAATTCCACGTCTTTGACCTTTTTCAGTTTCACTTCTCTATTTTCACCCACATGCACACTCAGACTTCCCAAATTAAACATTTGACCTCTGCACGAGTCAGAGCACCAGCAGGATGAGCTCATCTCTGTGTGAGCAACCTTTAGGTTTGGTTTGTAGGTTGATCATGACACTCCATGCTTTTCTTTTTCTGGCTTTCAGTAAAAGCCAAAATGTGCTGCTTGCTGTCCGGCTGACCTCAGATGTCTGGAAAGTTTTATTAATTTATAATTTATACACACTGTCAGATTAAAGTGCACAGATCCAGACTCTCACAGAGCAGCTGTGCATGATTCACAGCTCAAAATAATCCTTCTATCTCTCATTCTGGTTCTTGGTGTAGCTCTGCTTTAAAACAAGCTGTTTAGGCTCCGCCTTCTTGAACTCAACTTTCTTCTGATTGGTCGTTGCTCACAATTAGAAGCTGTGAGCAGCATGTGGGGTAGCCTCTCCCTCTCCTAACAGCTGTGCCTTCCAGCTGTGGGTCTGCTCTCTGAAGCTGCTGGTTTGTTTTGTGGTTGAGTTAAACTTCAGCTCTGTTTGCCAGTGTAATCTGTAATCTGGAGTTTTTGGGCTCTCTGCTAGATGCTGCAGCTGGTATAATAATGAGTTTGAGTGAGAAAGCTAGGTAGATGTTTTCAGTCTGTTAGCATCCATCATGTCTGCTTGTGTGGATCTAATCCCGAGTTTGAAATAGCAGCAGACGCTTCCTTCACTGCACGTCCTCACCGAGCTCCAACACTTTCAGAGTCTTCTTTCTCTCAGGAAGAAGTCAGAGTGCATGAGCACATCTGGAGGGGGGAGGATACGCCTGGGTGTCCACTTTCACCAGCAGGAAGCAGGGTTACGGACCTGAAGCCCTGTAAGGGTTCAGGTCTGATTCCTGGGCCTGTTTGGCTGTAGCAGCTGAAACTTGAGCATCTGTGCATCAGCAGGAGGATCACAGCGAGGCTCCCCAGAGCTCTGCAAGCCCACATACCGCTGCTCAGTCGTAACCACAGAGGCCGCCTCCCACTGTGGCCCGCACCGTGAACCCTGTGACCCCGGCAACGGGGACCAGACACATACGTCTGGCTCTATACGGTCGTGGGTGTGTGCTGATCTTCCAGAGTGTCTCGGTGAGGAGGAAATCCCTCTTTTGTTTCCGAGGAAGTGGAGTGTGTGCTATGTGTGAGGGAGGGTGAAGTGTGGCCGAGAGACGCTTGATAACGAGCTGCACTCTGAGAAAGCTGCCACTTCCTCTGGCACGAGTGGGCACGCTCAGTGATGACCAGAGGCTTAATCTGAGTTATGTTAGATGATGAACACATGTTCATTACTGTGCTAGCACATACTCACAAGCGCAGCTTTAACAAACACACACATGCGTGAGGACTCTTAAATGTTTATCAGTTATTTATTGAACATTCGAAGAATTGGTGCGATTCTGTCAACAGGCCCAGGACCAGCTGTGAGGAACCATAGACGTATTATCCACAAATACAAGTGTGTATGTGTGTGTCTGTGTGAGTGTATATCTGTGTGGGTGTCTGTGTGTGTGAGTGTCTGTGTGTATCTGTGTGTGTGTGTTTGTGTTCTAAGTGATAAAATTATTATTAAAATAATCCAGTGATTAAGAAAAAGTTGAAGTGATAAAGAACAGCAGCTGCTCGGCTTTGCCTGATTCCCAGTCCAAAATAATTCTTTGTTTTATTCTGCACCTTCAAACAAGAAGAAACATTTCTGAATGAAATGCAAAGTCATAGAATATTAATTCAAAGAATGGATCATTCATGCGTTCTTCATATAAACTGAATGTATACAACATTAAATGTAATGTTTTCACCACTACAGGTAATTTTTTTGAACACACACTGAGCTCAGTATTCGACTCTCTGCTTGTGGTTAACGTCACATAGTATTAAAGCGTCCAGTCAGAGTCAGGGGTTTTCACCAAACCGCCTGTAGTCAGAAGGGTGCAGCTGGAGGGAGCAGATGTGTGGTTCAGAGTCCTGTTTGGGAGTTTAAACTATTTAAAGAAGAGAAGAATCCCAGCATGCGTTGTTAAGTCTCCTCAGTGTGTGTGTGTGTGTCCTCAGACTCAGGGATGTGTTCATGATGGAAACGGGCTCTTTGTCTAATGAGAGCTGATTTAACAAAGCCAACCTGTCATTAACGTGAGGGTAGTCTCTGTGAGGCCTGTGTGTCACTCACATACTCAGTGTTTCTCTGCTTGGTCCTCAAACTTCCTCAGAGTTGCAGAGAGCTGCTGTAATCTCATCATGCATGACTGTAATCTGCATGAGGGGGGGGGGGAGCCTTGAAAATGAGGAGAAAACAAACAAAAAGACGGGGGGGCAGTGGGGCAATACTACCTAATTGCCACCATGCTGCGCTCCACGGGGAGCACAGCAGAGCTGTGAGTGGGCAGTAATGAGTGTGTTCAGTGTTTCTGGGAGGGAATAGTACATGTCTCCTGCTCTGCTTCATCAGCACAGGCAGACAGGCTGGAAATAGTAATCAGCTCCTCGGCCCGGCTCTGCTGATGATAGCTTATTTTCTTCTTCCCCTCAAACCTGGTGATCCAAACCGGCCCTAAACGCATCCCAACGCTCCACAAACACACACGCAGCGCTCAGGCTGAGCCGGTTCTGCCTTTTTAGAACTAATAGACCATCCAAGAGCTCCAGCTGGGCTCATAACACTTTTATATAAAGTCTGTTGGTGCAACATGTGGACAGGGACAGGCCTGCTAATTAGCTCTAATTAACAGACTTTCACTCATCCAACCCAGAGCTCAGACTCTCTGGACAGTCTGCTCCCAATATTGTTTAAACAGATACCTGCTGAGATGAAGATAGCAGACAGCTAGCAGCCACAGTCACCTGTGTATGTAGTTTTTCATGTTTGTACTTTTTGTCTGCAAATATTCACCAACTACTACCTAAGCAGGAGGTAAACTGTAAACTATAGGACATAAACTAGAACTGAAGACTTCAACATAGAAGATTAGCCTTATGAAAGATGGTAGCTGCAGCCCTGATTTTTACTTTGAAGGTGAACTTTCTCTACTTCCAGTTTACATCACTTTATTTTTTTACAGTTTTAAGACTCAAAATGTAGTTTTAGTGTCAGGGTTACAATTAGGTTATGGTTACGGTTAGGCATTCATTTTTGATGGTTAGTGTAAGCAGCTAGGGAAAGCATGATGTCAATTAGATGTCCTAACTAAGATATGAAAAGAAGTGTGTGTGTTTATTTCTGCTGTAAATGTCGGATAAGTGAATACGGGAGAGTATGGGGGCTGACCCGCCGCTGGCGCCCCTGCTGGCCGCTGGAGGAGCTGCAGGGTGTGGAGTTTGAGGCCCGGGGTCTGTGCTCGGTCTCTGCGGTGGAAGTGTGTCCTGTTTCAGTCCGTGAGGGCACAAAGTGTCGAACTGCTCCTTTAAACTCTGAAAGTCTCCTTTTCTCCGTGTGAACTCCTCCTCCTCCGCGCGCAGATAGGATCAACCTGTTGTGCCTGATCCAGGATCAGTTCAGCCAGCGGCCCCGTGCACCGGGCTCCGGTGAACCGATCCGGGGCCAGTGCAGGTCCCCTGCTCCTCCAGCCTCCACCCCCGCAGTCTTTTCCTTCCACTCCACTTGAGTACAGCCCGTCTCCGTTCCCACGCCTCAAGCGATCGGCTTGAATCAGCAAACTGCGCGATATGCGGAAACGAGCAGAGTAAAACCGCAGTGTTGTGCGGAATTATGCACGTTTCAGGGTGGACTAACGATGCAGGGATCACCGCGGGCAGGCCCTCCACTTTCACCGCTGGAGTAACTGCACACAGGGGGACATGAACTTTTCGGGCTCGCTTTTTAAGATGTCGACGGTCCGTCCGTGAGGGATTTTTAAATTCTAGTTTCATATTTGGTGGGACGGGGTGTTTTAAAATCACCAGAGCATCTGTGGCGGAGACTTTGCTTTTGTAAGGAGAATTTTCTTGGAGGAGCTTGGCTGAAGGAGAGCCGCGCTCCTCAGGAATTCGACGCCTGAAGCTGAAGTGTCCGTGAACGCCGCACGGAGCTAGCTAGCATGTAAGCTAGCTGTTGGTGGAGTTTTTTTTGTTTATTTAACGGTTTAAACGGAGAGAAAAGGCCGTTAAGTTGGCGTTAACGCCGACTGTGAAGGGGCCCCGCACAACCAACCGTAGCTAACTACTTTCCCAAGGAAGGGCTTCGGTGTTGCGGGACTTTTGTGCACTAACTGCGAGTTAGCCCTTAAGTCGCTCCAAGCGTTAGCCGCCGTTAGCGTCCAGCCATGCCGCAGCTGAGCCGGGAGGACGGCGACGACCTGGGAGCCAGCGACGAGCTAATCGCCTTCAAAGACGAAGGTGAGCAGGAGGAGAAGCCCAACGTGTCCGCCGAGCGAGACCTGGACGACGTCAAGTCCTCCCTGGTCAACGAGTCCGAGACCAACAGCAGCTCGGACTCAGAGGTGAGTTGGAGCGGGGCCACAGCGGGGCAGCCGGGACCCCAGCGGGCTACCGGCGCTGTGTTTACCCACCCCGTGTGCTCCTCTGTGCAGGCAGACCGGCGCCCCGAGCCCCGTCCAGGTGTGGAGAGCAGGGCCAAGCATAGCCAACTGTGGGAGGAAGGTAAGAGTCGCAGCGCTGCTTTATGAAGTTTATGAGCCCGCTGGGAGGGAGAGGGTCTCCAGCATCAGGACACGAAGCTGTGTGTACCTGAGACCAGGTGAAAGCCTCCAAGAGGCACACCTGTAACAGAGTCCAGGTGTTTCTGGGTACTTTATTAAAATCATCTATTTTTACTGAGATTTTCATTTCCAGCGCTGTTCTACACCCATATTTCTGTATTTGTAAACATGTCTGACCTTTTTTAGTAGTATTTGTAAGCACTTTTTTCCCTGCATGTAAAGGACATTGCCACATTTATGTTTACATATTTATATAAATAGTGTCTCAGAGAGCTTTTATCAGTTATATTTAGAAACACTAACTACATTTATTATTTTAACTACTTTGACTATTTAAATTCTTTTAGCCAGTTTTATTGGATTTATGTAAATCCTTGGACTTTGTTGGAATCTTATTTTAATTATATTGAGTGTGTTTTATGTATTAGGCATTTATGTACATTTGTAATGTAAAAAAATACATTTTTGGACACTTCTATTTATATTACTTTATTTCATGTAATATATTAATATATGAATTAAATATTAATATTTATTAAAATTAAGACATTTGTTGAATATTTACATTTTAGATTGTCTTAATATTAATAATATTCCTGATGCATATTTCTGTCATATGTTTTTTTAAAATATTAATGGATTAAAAAAAATCTTTTAGTACAAATATTTAGTATTTTATATCTCTGTTATTGGCTCTTTTAGAACACTTCATTTAGTTTAATTAGATAGTTTAGTAATGATCAATTATTAAAAAATACAATTATCATTAATTTGTTTTAACATTTTTGTCCTAACATTTTGATTTGATTTATTTTAGCTGACAATTTTGTGCACAAATGTAAGCTTCCTGCTTTCAGCACTACTGTGAGGTCAGAGGGTTTTTGCCATCATGCATTCCTGATCTTCATCAGGATGAGGGTTTTACTTGAGATGCAGCTGATTAATAATCTGATTCAGTTCTTGGGCTGTAAAAGCTGAACTGAGTGTAAACCTGAACTTGAACTGGTTTCAGGGCAGCGTGCACTGTTGATCCTGTTTATCTGTTTCTCAGCTCTGAGGAAGCAGCAGCGGGATGGATGCCTCCTCCAGCCGTCGCCCTACGTCGGGTACCCGTTCTTCATGTTTCCCAACCTCGGGAACCTCTGCAGCCCGTACCTCGCTAACGGAGCATTGACGGCGAGCGCCCGGACAGTAAGACACAGACACGTTACGGATGTTGAAAGTGTTTTTTCATTTTTTGTTTTCGTTCAATTTTTAATTACAATTTTTTTTAAAACTTTTAATGTTTTTAATTAAATATTATTAAAAATTAAAAAAAAAAAAAAAAAAAAAAAAATTTTTTTTTTTAATTTTTTTTTTTTTTTTTTTTTTTTTATTTTTAAATAAAAATTTTTTTAAAAATTTTAAAATTTTTAAATAAAA
>VURO01002982.1:15338-30243 GCA_015108175.1 Pelvicachromis taeniatus | reverse complement strand
AAACCTTAACCCTTAGCAGGGCCCCAGAAATTTTATCTTTCTTCATTAGCACTGAGCTTTGGTCTCTCTCTCTCTCTCTCTCTCTCTCTCTCTCTCTCTCTCTCTCACACACACACACACACACACACACACACACACACACACACACACACACACACACACACACAGTTCCCATTACAAGGGTGTGAACTCTCTGTGATCCTTTGAGGATAAAATCTGGTCATCTCACACCCCACAACCTTGGTAGCTGCAGGCAAGAAAACTTAAGTCATTTCTAGTTATTCTCAAATTCCTTACAAGTTCTTGTGCTTTATGCCCCAATGTACTCTCAAATAGATCAGAAGTTAGGCTAATTGGTATTGCAATGTGACCCTCAGTGTCACACTGAAGCCCACTGTGCTCTGAGTTTATCTGGCTGCTTGTGTTTGTTTAAGACTGGAGTGCATCTCTGTGTTCCCACTGGGCCTCATTTAATAATTTTTTCTGCATGTTTGCCACATTAAAATGAGCTGAGCAACTGAGTGTGATAAATTAATGCAGAAAATATCTCATTGTTATTGCTCATGTTATATGTTATTGCTTATTCTGTTTTATTCTGCCATATCTTGCTGCCTCAGCCATATGATTTGAGACAAGTTCTATCAAAGACTCCTACCCTTTTTTAATTTATTTCTTTTTACCAGTAGCTTGCTGTGGTATCTGGCACCAAGATGTTAACAACAGATCCTTTAAGTCCTATAAGTTGCAAGGTGAGGGCTCAATGGATTAGAGTTGCTTGTCCAGCACATCCCACAGATGCTTGATTGGTTTGAGATCTGGACAATTTGGAGGCCAACTTAACACCTCAAAATCATTGTTGTGCTTCTCAACCTTTTTTTTTGTGACAGGGCACATTATCGAACTGAAAGAGGCCACAGCAAACATGGATGATTGAATCAAGCATGCTGCTTCCATAAAACGGTGTACATGGTTTGCAACAATACTTAAGTAGGTGGTACATGTCAAAGTAGCATCCACATGGATGGCAGGACCCAAGGTTTCCCAGCAGAACACTGCCCCAAGCATCACACCACCACTGTCAGCTTACCTTTTCCCCCATATGCATTGTGGTGCAGGTTTTCCCTGGGTAAGTGACACACCCAACCATCCACATGATTTAAAAGAAAATGTGGTTCATCAGACCAGACCACTTACTTCCATTGCTCTGCGATCCAGTTCTGATTCTCACATGCACTTTTTTGACTCTCAGCAGTGGAAAATTATCAGCATGGACACCCTGATTGGTCTGAGGCACTGTGTGTTATGACACCTTTCTACCAGAGCCAGCATGGAATATTTAAGCAAATTGAGCTACAGTAGCTCATCTGTTGGATCAGACCACATGACCCAGCCTTCACTCCCCACACCCATCAATGAGTCTAGGTTGCCCATGACCCTGTTGCTGGTTCACCACTGTTTCTTTCTTGGATCATTTTTGAGTGATAATGACCACAGCAGACTGGGAACATCCGACAAGAGCTGCAGTTTTGGAGATCCTCTTACCCAGTCATCTAGCCGTGACATTTCGACCTGTTGCTCAAATCCTTACTCTTGCGTGTTTTTCACGCTTCTAACACATCAACTTTGAGGACAAAATGTTCTCTTGCTCCCAAATAGCAGGTGCCAAGAGATAATCAGAGACAGAATCGGGAGATGCTGAAATGCTACTACGCAAGTAATTCCAGCAGAAAGGTTTACATGAAGAGGAAGTGGGACTTATTGATGCTTCAACATCCAAGGTCTAAATTAATGGAGAAACAGCAAGTAGCTCAGTGTCCCAACATTCGGAAACCATGAACAGCTACAAGTAGTAGTAACCTCTAAGGAGAAGTCGATTAGAGGCCAAGATAAAGGTAACACAGAGGGAAGTTAGCCAACTGTTGGATCTGCCGAAAGGTGGGATAAATAAAGGGATCATAAGAAGTACAGTAAGATGCCTATACCTCAGATCTTTGAAACTGCCAAGCAAAAACTCATGGCCTTTTCTAGCCGCTTGAAGTGGTATACCATAGAGACAGAACCCAGGAGGGTAAACCGCCTGTACTCTACTGAACCATCCAAGGTGTACTCTCAGTGGCAGGGGTACAATATAAGAACAACCCCACCAAGGCTACAGCTGGAGCAATACTGGAAGACCATATTGAAGAAGGACACAATCCATAAGAAGTGGCTAGTGGAGCTAAGAGCTGACCACAGCAACCTACCTGAACAGGATCCAATAACCATCACAGTGACAGACATCCAAAGCAGAATCTCCAGCATGGAGAGTTAGACAGCACCAGGCCCTGACATGATTCACATCTACTTCGAAAGTAGATGGCTAAATGCCTAGAAATGTAAAACTGTACACCCTGAGACTGAATGCTAAGTTGAAGGAAGGAAGCCAAGTGAGTATCAGAACCACCAGCAGATAGAAGTGGCTTTCAGAGATGCCCATAAAACAATCCAGCACTTAACAGCAGGGTGCAAGATGCTAGGAAGCAGGACATACACCGTTACCAAGCAGCTGGTGTGGTATACAGGAACATCTGTATGGCCTGGAAGTCCTGAAGTCATAATGGGATACTCCCCTTAGTGTGGCTGGGATTGACCAAGCTAAGATGTTGTGGGACATCCAGACACAAACGGACAAAATGGTGATGGCTACACAACTAGACATAGTAGTGGTGAACACGCAATCGATGGCTATAGTGATAGATATAGTGATAGATGCTGTCATCAGAAAGAAGGAACATGAGAGGTTCAGGAAACCCCAAGGGCTGAGAGAAGAACTTCAGAAGATGTGAAGAGTGAAGGCAACAGTGGTACCTGGTCCCTGTGGCAGTCGGAGCACTTAGGGTAGTGACCAGTGTCTATGGCTCATTTCCTATTTAAATAGTACCTCCTACTGGTCACAGAAATATAAATAGATGAGGCTAAAAAATGAAATAAAATAAAAGATGAATATAATATACAAATGTATACGCCCAGTCTCTGCATTCACAATATGAAATTGATCCTGTGAGAATAATTAAAAACTATGGCTTAATTGTGTTTAATGCTTTAATGGCAGTGGGGTACAAACTTTTTCTTAGTCTGACTGTCCTTGATTTTATTGTCTTTTATAGTATGCCTGATGGCAGCAATTCAAAAAGATTAAGATTTGGGTTTGATGAGTCACACAAAATGTTTTGGGCTTTTCTGAGACAGAGGGTGTTGTGAAGTTCCTCCAGAGAGGGGAGAGGGCAGGAAAGATTTCCTGGGCAACCTTTATAACCCCCTGGAGTCCTTTCTTCTGTGCCACTGTGCAGCTAGAAAATCACACACAGAGACAGGACGTCAGTAAGCTTTCTATTGAGTAGCAATAGAAGGACAACAGCAGCTACCAGTATTCCACTGAATTTGTAAGCAAAGCTCAAAACTAATATTTACAGGTTTATAACTGTGTATAATTGTTTTTTTCTGTCAGCCGTAAAGCCCCTATCCTTGTGTTCATATGATGGCAGTATTGTGCAAGGAAATGGTTGTTATTCTGTGCCAGTGCCCCATTGAGTAACATGTGTAGAAATGTTCTTACTATGTCTTACTAAATAGGCGTGCATGCAAAATTATAGTCACAGTCATGAAATGGGCACACCAGGCAATTTTGTTCTTATTACTATGCATAGGTTGGTGATTCACAATCATTCTAAATGCACAAGCTGCAGTCAGTGCACTGCCATGGTTTGGTTCTGCTATTTAAAAAAAATATGTTTACTTTGATGTATTAAATGGAGAAAAGTGCTGAGGTTATTGTAAGATAAAAGCCTGACTGCTAAAGCAGGACAATTTTGTAACAGAAGAAATGGAAGAAAAATATAGTGTCCAAAGATGAAGTCAGAAAGGGCACAAAAGGCACGGACTGCAATAACTGAGGTGGCCAGTGTTTTGTCCCTTGAGACTTAGGTTCCAGTGCAGTCAGAAAAAAAAATAAAGGTCTGGTATTAAAGCTGATGTAATAATAAATAAATAAATAATACAAGAAGGGAGCAAAAAGGAATGGAGCAGGTAGACAAGACAAGGACAGTCTGTCAACTCAAGATGGAAAAAAAACACTGCAGTTATTACATTTCTTGAAGCAGGATGTTGCAAAGGAGTGATGGTGCAAGTTAAGAAATCCAGCAAGGATGCAGATGCTAAATACTTAAAACTGAGCTAAAATCACTTTTGCACTGGTGAAACCAACAGTAGTAGTGAAATCTAGTAAAACCTAATCATTCTAGTGAACACAAATATATAATCCACCAGTGTCATGGCAACAATTTAGTCAAGTCCAAACCAAGAATGTGAATGAGGAAGAAATGTGATTTTTGTGACTTTGAACATTGCACGGTTGTTGTTACCAGATGGGGCCGAGCCATCTCTTGGGTTTACACAGCATGGTCTGAAAAAGAGAAACTATCCAGTGAGCTGCAGTTCTCTGCTTCAAGGTGATAGTAAGGCAACGGTAACCCAAATAACCACTCGTTACAACCAAAGTACGCAGAAGAGCATCTGTGAACACACAACACATCAAACCTTGAAACCTTGAAGCATTCTGGACTACATTAGCAGAAGACCAGAAGCTAAGAACAGGAAACTGAAGGAACAAGTTCAACAGCAGTAGATAGCAAAAATATTGCCTCGTCTGATGAGTCTCCATTTCTCCTAACATTTGGGTGATAGAGTCAGAATTGTTATGCCACAGCGTTGGCATAAACGACATGACAGCTGAACAGATTCATAAAAGAAAATTCTGTGTGTGAAAGGTTTGTATGCATGGTTTAAGCACAGATTTGTTTGTGTGCACTGTTTTTAAATGAGGCTCAGTGTCTGTTCAATGCCACATCCATTCCTGCCTCAGACAAATAAGGTATTGTAAAAGCGCATACCGAAGGGAGACATTCCTTTGCATTTTTTTAAGCTTGTTGAAATTCTGAATCTTTGACTGAAGCCATGTAATCCAATCTTCAAATGAATGAATGAATAACATACTTCTGGTCATTTAAAAGATCCAGTATTCTGTGGATTTCAAATAGTCTTACATTGTAGTATTATTAGATTTGTATTACAGTAGTATTATATTTACAAACTTATCATTCAAACCATGTTTTTTTTTTCCTCCTGCAGTGCTATTACTTACCCTTTACCTCTTGTCACCTTACAGCCCTTGCTCATTATACATCCAGGATGTGGAACCTCTCTGGCCTCTGTGGTTTAAGTGACAGGATACTCTGAGACAAATAGCTCTGCTTTTCTAGTCTGGTCATGTAGAGACAGATGAGCCAAACAGAATCACTTAGCTAGCTAGCCAGGTACTGTACTGTCTGTGGGCTGATTCACTTGACAGATGCACAGGCCGAGTCCACTGAGACTTATGTACCCCTACTTTTATCTAGCTTGCTCCAGACCTGCACAAAGTTACCTACAATTCCTGTGTACAGTATGTGCAAGTGTGATTCTTGATTATTTATATATTTTTTTGTGAATGTGCATGCTTCTCTGCTCATGTGTGTTTTATTCAAAGCAATCCCAGGTGTCTCTGATGTAACTCAGGATAGTAAGCTTGCAGCTGGGAGACGCAGATAACTACCAAGATGTGTGTGTGTGTGTGTGTGTTCAATTATATCAATGTTGTATGCACTCTGGATGTGGCCTTATGTAGTTAAGCTGATTATAACTGAATAAGATTCCCATTTGACCTTGTCATGGTGCAATGTTTTCTCAGGAAAACAGACCAAATAGCCCTCGGCTCTGTGTTCTTGAAGACTTAAGTATACCTGACAGTGTTCACACCAATAGCTGTGTGATAGGGCTCTCTGAAAAAGGTATAAAAACCCAAGGACAGATCAGGTTGGGTTCAGAGTATGCATTTCATTAAGTACACATATAGCACTATTCAAGAGCATGAAAAACAAAAGCAGAAAATGCACATTTAACAATTTCCATTAGCTGTTGTTGTTTCCCTTTATATCTTCATTATACCTTTGTTAGGTGAGGTAACATTTTCCAGCTTTCCACATATTCACTTGCTATAGGTCTTTAATTTCACTATTTAAGGGTTTAGGTATAATTGGTTAGAAAAAAGATGAAGAACTTACTTTTGCATGCACTAATAAAATAGTTAGCGTTTCCTCATTCAATCTTGCAAATTTAGTTGCTTTAAAAAGCAGCAAAAGCTGAAATCAAACATCCTTAATCATCCCGAAATTGTAATATGCCACATCAGTAAGCCGTTTACTTCTGAGGTTTTAATATCTTCTTCTTGGTGTCTGCAGGAAATGAGAAAAATGTTTTGTTTTTTTCCCCAGCAGTTTCAGCTGTTGTTGGTGAACACGGCTTTGTTAGTACTGGTAGGGGCAATTTTGTATTCTGCTCTTCAGCTTTGATGTTTATGCTGATATGGCTTCCTACCAGTGAACAAACTCAGCACTGGAATACCAATAAACTGAGCAAACAGGGGAAAACTGCAGTTTCTCAATTAGAAGGAAGGTGACACTTGGATCTGGTGCAGATCCGCTCCACGATTTTGGCAGATGAGACGAGTGTGTTAACGTGTAGTAGAGTCATTATAAACCTTTGCAGCACTTAGATCTTCTACACTACACACCCACGCATGCTTATCTGTGAATTTATAGAATGTGTGTATCCGGGGGAAGAATATTAAGTCAGCCAGCTTTTATTTAATTTAAAGTATTGTTAAGTGTAGCAGTGAGCGTATATGTTGAACAGATAAAGATAAAAGGTAGGTCGGGCGGAGCGGATAGTAAGGACTGATGACCATAGCGTTTTCTCTTCCTTCTGTTCAGGCATGGGTTTATATGACGTGTTTTGGAGTAAATGTTTCTTTACAGATGTTAAGGGTCAGATCATTTTGGCCTCTTCTGTAGAGGTTAAACTCAAATTCCCTACTTATTCTATGATGTTTACCTACTCCCAGGCTTCTCCTCTTCCTCTCCTCTTGTTAGCTCTGCCACACCATGAGGAGAATCACAATTTTCTTTTCCATCTCCCATTTTTCTGCCCTCAGACATGCCTGTGACCTGTTCTTTCTTTTCTATTCTTTCTGTCTGACTCACCCTGCCTTCTTCCTTTCACTTTACCCCTCCTTTCCCCTTTAACCAGACAGTTTCACAAAACCAATATTTTCTGCTGAGAGCGTGAATCCGTCATAGTCTGGGTTTTCTCAGATGGAATGTCGGTCTGTTCCTCTGTTTCTTACTGTCTCAGTATTGGCTAGACCTACAACTTCTCTTTAGGAACTTGTAGAGGAATCAGAAATCTGTTGTATAAACACTCTGCTGGAGTTTGATATCTACTGCTGGTCCCAGAACAAATCCACTTGTCTGTTTCTCTCAGGAGAAGCAGATTCACCGTGACCAATTCTGTTGTGAATTCACAAACTCAAATTTACTTCAAACAACTTCCCTGCTCTGGTATCTTGTTTCATCTTTCTTTTTGCTCTTTGAAATTCATTCTTTTTCTCTCTTTTTTACACACGCCCACACACACATACGCACTCGCAGAGTCATGTTGCCAAACTTGATGGATTCCCACTTAAATTTCTGTCTGAACAGGCAGATAGAGTGCAGGTGTGTCAAGGCCAGCGGAGGCAAGGTCATGGACAGCAAACAGGTGTGTGTGTCTGTGCAGGAGTGTATTTTTGTATGCATGTGTGTGTTGCTTAGCGCCTGTGTGTTTGTCACTCAAGAGGCGTGTTTGACTATGGGCTATGATTTAGTTTTAGTGCTGACATTAGTGACTCTCTAAGTGCACCTCCAACAACAAACTACTACCTCTGCACCCTGTAAATCCTTTAACTATGCTTCAGTGTGTGCAGCTTCTGTGTTCCAGCATGCATGGTCCTTTTTCTGACCGATTTCTGTGTGTTTGCATGTTTCAGTTTATTATCGCATGTCATATCTTCTGTTGATAATCTTCATTTTAGTTAAGCGTCTGTGTATAAGTGTGCAGTTGTTTAAGCACTGGAACAACCATGTGTCTGGGGATGTGACTCGTTTTTTTAAGCTGAAGAGCATCATGTAACTCTGGTATTCCACTTTTCAGACAGAAACAGTTGTCTCCTTTTGTATGGAAGTCTACATTCGTGCTCATGGGGTGGTTTGATATCCACTGGGTGGAGAAACACTGACACAACACTCTCAGCAGGAAAGGTTTGTCTCTTACAGGAATCAATGGTCTGCTTAGAATAACCACCTTTCATCTGAGTTTCACCCTCGGCTTTGCAGAATTTAAATCTGAGTCACAATCTGTCCTGTCAGGAAAAATGTAAGAGCAATATTTTACCTTGAAGAGATGAAAATGAGTTCTGGAGCTCCACACACTAACACAGACGCATGCATATCCTACACACATCGAAATAGATCAAAATTATATATCATGATTTGCATTTCTGCAGACAGTTTTCGCTTCCTCTCCCATAAATTGCTCTGAGCACCATGGAAAAAAACTTACAACAGGGATCAGTAACTTACAATAATATAAGAAAAAAAAATTAAGCACTGTAGAACAATATATGCAAACATTGCTTTGAAGTATGATTAAAATCAGATAAGATGCACCTCTTTACAGCGTACCAAAAAAAACCTCTTGAGGCCAACGACTTTACTTCATTTTTTCTTTTGGGCCACAGATCCGGTTTGCATTTTATAGTCTTACAGCAACTCTTTGCCTTGTGACATATGGTAATGTGATTGTAACCTTGGCATTGTTCACTCTGCATCCACGTTTCTCCAGATGGCTTCATTCACCATCCAGCCCTACAAGGACAGAGAAAACCTGTAACAGAGAGTAAACGGATGATGCTGAAAACTAATTTGCACTAATATAATAATGAATTTTAGGATGTAGCCTTGCATACTGGTTAGCATTTTATAGTTTACGGCACATACTTTGTAAGGGTCACACAGCCAAGCTTGTGATCTCACTTGCACCTTTCCTGACTTTCTGCTTTTTCAGCAGTTACATGGTTAAGTAACAGGCGACACAAGACTATAAAAATAATGTACAGTGAAAAAAAACCAACAAAATTTTAATTTTAGTCTTTAAATTATTTAGAAATTTAGAGGAAAATTAGCTTGTGATAGGTTTTTCGTAAAGCTTGCTCCTCTACATTACTCATGTGAACTTTGCTGTGTAGTTTGTGGCTTTTGGCTGAGAATTTATCTCTCTGTGTTTTATGTCACAAACATCAACTATGCCCTCTCTGTTTTCTCCAGTCAAAATATCAACCCAAGGTTCACAGTGAATATGCAGCAACAGCCGCACGTTGAAGCCACTTTGATGGGATGAGCTTAGTTCACTGTAATGTCTTTGGTAAGAGGTCGATTTGTTTTAATTATTTGATGTTTTTTAGGTGCTTCATTGTATTATTTTTTTAATGCAACATCATTTTTTTTCTACCTTCTTCAGTCACCGTTAACAGTGCCAGTTGTTTATTACTTTTATTCAAATTTTGCATGAGTTTTTTTCTAGTTTGTGTGATTAAAAACAACAGATGAAAACCAAATTTACTATAACTATTACTTTTTCAAGCCTTACCAAATAAATCACAGATAGAGATAAAAAGAGTATAATGATTTTTTTTTACATAAATAACAAAGAAAAGAAACAAATAAAACTCTCCTATAACTGAAAGTAAAATATATTTGACCAAGGCTCTTCTGAGTTTGTGAAAGACACCGTCTATGTTAATATACTGCCTAAAGAGCAAAGGTGTTGCTCAGTGTCTCTGCTATCTGTGTGAATACATGCTATGTATCGTAAAGTGCATCACAGGTCATGTTTGGGCCTCCAGAAAAACTGACGGATCCTGTGAATCAATTTTCCACCCATGGGGTGGTACCATAATTCACTCAAATTTTGTTGAGTCATTTCTGATAATTAAAAATAAATTGGCCAGTTCGCTCTGAAACTGAATTTAATGTGAGGAGGAAATGTGCACAGGATCAGATGTTAGCTTCACGCAGTATTCTAATGAGATCTTCTTTAATTATTTTCACTCATCTGTTGCACAGAACAGAAACTGCACAAAGCATTTGACCTCTTTTACAAATTGGAAAATACAGAGATGACAAATAATAATTGAATCTGAATTTGGCATCAGTTTGTGGACACACCCGCGCATGTGTGTGTGTGTGTGTGTGATAGAGCTGGCCTCGGTGTTAATGTGAACTCTGCGCCTTGGCCTGCAGCTCAGGTGTCACTCAGGAGTAATTCCAAGTCCAAGTTATAAACAAATCTATGCACTTTTATTCATTTCAGATTCTTCTGCAGTGGGAGATGTGAATGGGAGCTATCATTTAGAATATGCATCACATTAAATAATTGCTAAAAACAAATATCTGTCAACACTAATAAAATAATTGTTTTTCATAGTAACTTATTCAAGAACTCAAGTTGAAGAGAAAACAAAGGAAACGGCGATTCGCTGGACTTCCTCTGCTTGTTTGGAGACATCCTAAGCCAACCAAACTAGGCCACATCAGTGGGAAAGCAAACAGACAGGACTGAGCACTAAGCTTTGCTTTGTGTGTCTGATGCACATCTTTGGTTATCAAAATGCAGAAAGACCAATAATGTGTGAGTGAGTTTCTTTGTTCGCAAAATTGTTTTCATGTGTCTATTTGCATATGTTCATTCATGTATGTGTGGACGTCAGTTTGTGTGTCTCTGTGCACACTCTACAGGCTCCTTCAGCCCAAAGTGTTTCCTTGTGTCTATAATTGTTATTCTGTAGCTGATCACACAAAGGCCACAGGCAACGTTTAATACCTGTACGGGCATGTGTGCTGATGAGGGCCGAGATACGGTCAGCTGACAAAGCATGTGT
Source organism: Pelvicachromis taeniatus (assembly GCA_015108175.1). Lineage (NCBI taxonomy): Eukaryota > Metazoa > Chordata > Actinopteri > Cichliformes > Cichlidae > Pelvicachromis > Pelvicachromis taeniatus. Next base: position 19,355 of record VURO01002982.1, on the reverse strand, counting down.
GTTTTTGATAATATCTGTATCATTTACTCCGCTGTAGCTTTTTATTTGTAATGCAGCTCTTGTTTTTGATTCTGTGCTTTTCTGCATCTGTGCATCAATATTGGTTACATATGTGTCTGTGTCTAACCTTATATAACGTGTTCTTGTGTGTGTGTGTGTGTGTATGTGCGTGTCCAGGGAAGGAAATGGTCTATTGGTACCTGGGGATCAATGAGCAGTGTTATTGCTAGCAGCAGCCACAGACAAACAGTTGAACACTGCATTCATTCACATCGAGCAAGAGCTGAATACGTAAGTGAGGTGTGATTTCTCATACTAACACGCGTGGTGCTCCTGCAAACACTAATGCAGTATTGCAAACAGTGGAGGCAGGTAACATTTCATTATATGATCTAATATGCAAACATGGGTCTCAAGAGCCTATTTAATAATGAACAGAGTTTATCTGGAAGAAATTTATTGCAAAAATATTTTACTCATTAGAAGTACTCCCTTTTGACTTAGCAGTGCACATCTGATCCTTCTTTGGGTGTCTAAAGAGTGACAAAGTGGTTTCCTCCAGTTTAAAAAGCTAGAAGAATATTTGATCTTTTTCACAGCTTCGAGACTGAATTTTTATCAGATGATCCTTTCATGGTGGAAAATGAAAGCCGGTCAGAATTTAGACAGACTCCGTTACATAACCACAACCACAAAGTCTGAAGTTTTACACATCCTCTTCCTGGCGGTCGTCATGGCAACACAGATTTAGATTGCAAGAGGGTCTTACATTTTCAATGATTTTTGCCAGCCCGACCCAAAGGCTTAAACGCATGTGAGCGTGTCAGTAGGACTGATGACCCTGAGGCTTTTAATATTTATTTATGTTTGCCATTTTTCTCTCCATTTCCCAGTTGTTTTTTCTCTGTTTAGTCTCACTCAAGCTGGATTCATAACATTTGGTGTTTACTGTTCACTTAAGGTTTTTAAAGTTTGGTAAACTTTTGTTTCTGGGAACAATAATAAGCAAGAGTCTTATAAATACTGTAGAAATTGAACATTTAAAACAGTTTGAACCAATATTTTAAATGTGCTCTTCTCCACCAATCTCGAGGCTTTTGATGGCTCGGTCTCAAATTTGCAGCTTGTTTGTCCGAGCGGCCGTTCCTATCAGAGGCATTAGTGAGATCTAAACATGCTCTTGCCACGGGGAGTTTTCCGCTGCTTTCTCAAAGGTCATTCTTTGAGAACAGATTGGAGGGAAGTGTGCTCTTTATCAGAGGGGCAGGAGACGGTGAGTCAGTGGATGCAGAGCTTTGATGATCTCATAAAACCGAGAGCCAAATCTCCTCAAGATTACTCAGATGTATTAGGTTTAATTAATCTCTTTGGGCCACATCTTAGATTTGGCATAAGAACACGGGCAAGGCTGTGGCCACACATGAACGTACTCAGACTTATCATAAGCAACAAATGCATTTATTTTAAACATTTTAATACTCACGGGGTCTGAAGTAACGTCTTGAAAACACGCTTTGGTGTCTTTGAGCCGTTAAGGGTAATAAACAATTTTTTTTGAAGCTATTAAGGACATGTGGTCATGCCCAAAATATCTATCACATGTGTTTATATGCTCAGAATTAGAGTAAGACACACACAGAGAGAAATATTTTCTAAGATCCCAGTTAGTTTAGCGTAAGATAAAGAAACCAGGGGAAACAGCTGAGCAAACCTTCTGATGTTGGGAGTTTTATATTTATTGTTTTCTATCAGCACCATTAACTTGAGTCCAGTTTTTTGAAGAACCTTGAGCTCTTATGAAATATTTATTGATGTGACTGAAAAAATAACATAACATTAAGCAGGTTCAAGTGGCTGCCCACTGCAAAGTACACGGCAATCTGGAGTATAAAAAGGCTGAAATTCAAAAAGCTAGATGGGGAGGATATGAAACCAGGTGCTAAGCTCCAGCCAGATGGTGTGGATTTAAGGGATTTCATTTTTATATTGTGGGATTAAAATAATATTTTTTGTAAAAAGCCTTGCTTTTGCTTAAGCCATGTAAATGTAAAGAGAAGTCACGGTCAAGGAATTACTCCTTTTCTGTGAGTAATTAAATGTATCTTAAATGCTTTTTAAGAAATTGTGTTATCAGGCTGAAAATATATATCTAGTTTTCGAAATCAGTGTTTGTCCACTTATCAAAAACAGTGATAGTTTGCAACTCGGGGCCTGAAAAATAACTTTCAGGACAAGTCTGATGTAGATCCTGTGCTCCTCCAGCAAAAACAGCTTTTCTCTGTGTATTTACATGTTTGCGGCCAAGCCTAAGCTACCAACTATCCACCACATAAAGAAGGAGATCTGTGGGAAATCCTGCAGAATTTCCTGTTTGCGGTGTTTCCTTTGCAGTACCAACACATCAGTAGTCTCTGTATATGCTCAGTGGGCACTAAATACAGTATGTGTGTGTGTATGTGTGTGTCGCACATTCTCATTATCTCTACGTGTGTACGTGTTTGCACGCTGTGGATATATGAGCAGCTGCGTCTGTGTGTATTTTATGGAGGTTTCTGGGCTTGTTCTGTCTTTCATGTAGTCCGTTTCTCTACCCGATTTTAAAATGTATGCAGTAAGTGGATGCACGTGTTATTGCACACATTCTATAGGAACAGGAAGTACGAGTAGTGTCCAGCTTCACTTCATACTCTTCCACCAAAAAAAGTAAAATAACTAACTAGATCCTTGCTAAGTGAGCGACCAACCACAAACCCGAGAAAGAGATGGAACAAAACAAAGCTGGCAACGCAGCAAAAACAGACGGTGTCAGTTCAGCCAACAGCAAGAATCAGAGGCAGGGCAACACTTTGTGCTGCAGCTTCAACGGAGACACGAGAACTCGCTTCCTTACCAAAAGAAAAATCTGACACACTCTTGGGACAAAACAAAATTAAACATGTATTTCTTGGGGGGAAAAAAACAACAACTTTCTTGTGGAGGTTGAAAATATGTCAGGACATGTCACTGCCTGAAGGCAAACCAGCTGGACAACACATCAAATTGGCTTTTTGATCTTTTATTTATTTTTTCTATGAATCCCCCCCACTGGTACTGCACCCAGCTGTTAAGCTATAACTTATTGTGTTGTTTATTTCATTCAGAAGCACTTATGTCAAGGAACTGAACAGTTACACAGATTCATATATTGAAAAGGAAACGAGAGCAGCAATGGTTAGTCTTAGATAATCAATAATACCAAAAATGGCACATCAAGATGATCACTGGGTGGCAGAGGGAGCTGCAGACCAGAAAAAAGCTGCTGTCGTCAGCACATTATTGATAGTTTCAGGTTATAATGGCTTTGCCTTAAACTTCCATGTTTATAATTGGATTTCACTAACCACTGCTGCTGTGAATGAGTCAGTGATTGTAAAGCATGAATGAAATAGCTGACACTGACCTGCTAAGGCAACGTTATGCTCTGCAGCGATTTTCATTTTCTGTCAGTAATTTCATAAGGTGAAATGTTTATGTAGTTGAGTTGTGCAATGTGGCGCTGTTCAAAATCTTCCCTATTTTGCATTGTGAATTATTACATTTTAAACTTCCATTGGCGATACTGTATTTAATCGTGCAATCGCTAAGATACATTTGAATTTAAGAGAGAGAAGTAGAAAATAATCAGACATGAAAAGAAGATGGGAAAAAGAGAGAGGTAGAGAACCTGGAAATGGCATTCCATCCCTTCTAAATCTCCTCTGCCTTCATTCTTAATCTCTTCATCTCTGTTACCCTTTATCTTTCCCCCATTTTTATCTATGACTCCTCCCCTCCTAGGCTTCAGGAGCATTACATTGTCCTTTAATGTTGTGAAAAAGAAAGAGGGTTGGAAAGATGAAAGAGAGAAGATGTTTTTAAGAAGATCAGATTAGACTGCATCGTCTCACAGCAGATGCATATGCAGCCCCCCCCCCCCCCCCCCCCCCCCAACCCCCAACCACACACCCCCCCCCCCCCCCCACCCCCAACCACACACAC
>VURO01002979.1:3472-27255 GCA_015108175.1 Pelvicachromis taeniatus | reverse complement strand
ACATAGACGTAGTCATGAGGTGTGTGTGTGTGTGTGTGTGTGTGTGTGTGTGTGTGTGTGTGTGTGTGTGTGTGTGTGTGTTAAAAATTATTATTATTATAACTCAATGACTAATATGACTACAGAACCAAATACTTGGTTACCACGATATATAAATATATATAACAGCTTGAAGTAGTTCTCCAGTCTTTTTGAAGGGCATCCCAAGGCTCTTCTCTGGGTATTGGACCTCCTAAAGCATGACTGAGCATGCGTCTTACACATGTTCCTCCCTCATGAACTCTTCTGTACATGCACATGACCGTTTTTGGTGTTTTTTGTTTCGTAGTGTGAGAAATGGGAACAAAGGATGTGTTTTTAATAGAAACAAAACAACTAAAGATACCATTTAAAATCGGTTCGGTGTGGACACAAACCGGCTCATTCTTTGACCTAAGTGTCTTTATTATGCGTTGGTGATTCATAGGTCAAACAAAAACATTCTCCCGGAGACGGTCAGGTACGAGGACTGGATTGAGAATGAGTGAAAATGGCCAACGGCAGACGAGACACATTGAAATGTGCATTTGAAAAAGTCACAGTTTCTACTGTGAACACCACAAACATTTCTATTAATCATTTTCAATAACTTGCAAATATAAATTGTTAGTTTCAAAAAAGCGATGTCCAAATTTAGCAAATAGAGGGACACATCACAAGCCCGACACGTTCAGGTGTATCAGTCCGCCTGTTGTCTTTACATTACAAACTGCCTTTGGTAGCTTTTTTTGCCAGCATGTGTGACATTTAACAGTTGGCTAGTTTAACAGTTTAGTTTAACAGAGTTTACAGAAAATGCACTATTTTGTGATATATATCATTATCGGGATGAGAAATGTTTATATTGGCATATGAGATTTTGGTCATATTGCACAGCCCTACAGAGTTGAGCAGCCCAGGCCCGATAGAAGTGGATGTAGCTGTGGGTGATGAGAAAAGATGGAAAGAACCATTGATAACTGTTTGGTTAAGATCCGTATTTTCTGGACTACAAAGCGCACCTGAATATTAGCCGCACAATTTGAAATTACAAAAAAATCCTATTTTTTTCATACATTAGCCGCACCGGACTAAAAGCCGCCGGTGTTTTAATGTTTAAATATCATATGTAAGAGAATATACACAAAGGGGATTGTCAGCAAAGAGATGACTCTTTTGGAACACATTCTTTTTATTATGGGACACCGACCCGTGAAAACCCACGCCGTGCCGCAGACATGAGCCCCGCGAGGCGGGCCCGATGCGTGTCCAGAGTCGCCACCAGCCACCGCCGACCGCATCCCCCCCACCGGCCCGCCTTCCACACAGCGGCAGACATCGTCCTGCGAAAACCCATGGCGTGTGCCGCGCGAAGCGCTGCAGACATGAGCCCCGCGAGGCGGGCCGTGCACCGCACTTCCGGCGGCGGAGAGGGGCGGGCGACAGAGCAACTGCTCCCCCAGCCGCGACACGAGCTCAGACCCGCTTCGCACCCCAGCACGACTGACCCAGCCCTTAGAGCAGGGGTCACCAGTAGCCCGCGGGCCTGTTCTAAAAATAGCTCACTATAACAACTTACCAGTAAGGTGCATCTATTTTTATTTTAAATCACAATTGCATTGGTGTTAATTTGTTAGAGATAATATATAAAAAAATGTTTATTATTTAATATTAGATCAGCGCTAGCTGGTCTCCATGGAAACAGTTGCCGTAATCAGTGTCTTTACATAGATGAATATCATTAATTATTGATAACATAATTAAAGTTAAATTGAGGGAATTTGTGTGTGTTCACAAGTGTGTGTCAAACTGGTAGCCCTTCACATTAATCAGTACCCAAGAAGTAGCTCTCACTATCAAGAAGGTTGGTGACCCCTGCTTTATGCCTTAGAGCCAATCTTTATCCCGAAGTTACGGATCTGACTTGCCGACTTCCCTTAGCTGCCTTGTTCTAACATGCCAGAGGCTGTTCACCTTGGAGACCTGCTGCGGATATGGGTACGGTCTGGCGTGAGACTTACACTTTCTCCCCTGGATTTTCAAGGGCCAGCGAGAGCCAGCTTGCTAATCTAGTCTCTTTTTTGCGCTAATTCATATGGCACTACTTTGAATGGCGGACGGACATGTGACTCTGCATACATATCACTCTTTTCCCCCATGACTGTGTGTCTGATCACATCCCTTTCCCCCAGGCAAAATGGTGCCGTACAACAACGGAACAAACCAAAACAAATCCTCTTACGATGTCACAAAAATCATGAAAAATCCTTAGAAAAGCGCATCGGATAATAAGCCACAGGGTTCAAAGCTTGTGCAAAAAGTAGCGGCTTATAGTCCGGAAATTACGGTAAAGGCCTGATTGTCTGAAATCCACAGCCAGCGCTCTGACACGGAGCATCGACCTGTCAGGTGATGTCTCACACTGGGCCGGAGACGGCAGCAGAGCCACATATGATGGACTCCAAGCCAGAGCCTACTGACAGGAAAAGGGGGAAAGTGTATATATTTTGACCAGTTTATGATGCGCTGCATTTACTGTTGTGAAAGAGTATTGCAATACTGCATTTGTGACTGGTGTGAATACTTTTCAAATTGAAACGCTGAAAAAGCCCAGTGTATCCACTAACCTTATATGCAGCGATAAATGCCCGTGTCTCCCTGCCTTTCAGCAGCAGCAAACAGGTCATCAGAGGAGGCTGACATGATGGTGAAGTTTAACATTGACTACGATATAGTAGACAGTTGATATTATTACTGGACAAAAGTCTTGTTTTTATAAGTATTTTGAGTCAAGACTGTCATCTATCCATGGAGGTAAAACAAAGAGAAGCTACACATTTTGGACACTTGTCCCTCCCAGAGGTCCACTTCAGTGTCACTGTGGGTATCTTGCCAGGATGTAGGCTTTCATAGTACAGGGCAGCTACATGTGTTTTTGATCTTAATGGGTAAATAATGCCGCCACGTGGGAGGTGAAGAACAGCTAATTGTTCATTGTTAAAGCAGATGTAAATCACACTTTTTTGACTTTGACATTTACACTGTAGGGCCAGAAAAGTTCCTGTGTATATTTGTCATCATATCATAACAGTAAAGCTGACTGAGTATACAGTCAGCTTTATAGTCTGAAAACGGAGGTCCCGTGTTTTCATTCAACCTTCCAGATTGAGTAACTTTGACAAGTTGTACCACAAAAACAAAATATCAGTTAATAGTCTAATCCAGGGGTCACCAACCTTTTTGAAAGTGAGAGCTACTTCTTGGGTACTAATTCTGAAATAAAAAATGTCCTCAATTTAACTTTAATTATATGTTATCATAAATAATTAATGATATTCATCTATGTAAAGACACTGATTATGGCAACAGTTTCCGTGGAGACCAGCTAGTGTTGATCTAATATTTAATAATAAACTTTTTTTTTAATATTATCTCTAACAAATTGACACCAATGCAATTGTGATTTAAAAAAAAATAACAACAAAAAATAAAAATAGATGCAGCTTACTGGTAAGTTGATATAGTGAGCTATTTTTAGAACAGGCCAGCGGGCTACTCATGTAGTCCTTGCGGGCTACCTGGTGCCCGCGGGCACCATGTTGGTGACCCCTGGTGTAAAAGGTGGATGGGGTGACCATAACATTGGTGGTTTTGGACTTTGGATTTAGAAAAAGATGAGCTGCATCCATAAGCACAGAGTGGTCGATACACAGACACATGTGCACTACATTGACCAACGAACTAGGCCACATAGACATCACACCTACAGGAGCTGCTTGAACATGGAAATCCCACATCATGAAGCTCCCAGACACTCACTGTTGTAGCTCCCTTCTGACCTCCTCCATAGATACTGATGATGGTGGGGAAAAAAACTTCAACTTTTGGATTTGTCACTCCATGAGACCTGCTGCCACTGATTTTCAGCCCATTTGTTGTGTAGTTTTGTGTACCTTAACCTTGTTTTCCTGTTTCCCTTCCTTAAAAATGGCTTATTGACAGCCACTCTGTCCACTGAGGATATTTTAATTAAACAGTCGATGGATCAATTGGAAGTTCAGAGGCATCTCTCCAGTCCTCTGTAAGGTTTTTGATGGATATTTGTTTCGGTTTCTTAAGAAGATGACTGTCTGATACTGTTCATCAGTTTGTTTGTTTGTTTTTTTTAGGCCTGCTGCTACCTCTTCAATTTCTCTTCATTGTATTTAGGAAAGAGGAAACAACAGAGAAAATGGGAAGTTAGGATTATTATTATTTTTTTGAACATATTCTGTATTTGAATATACAAATATCTGAAGGCAAGGGATGGGATTTTTGTGCAGGAAACTTCTGGTTTGTGTTTGTAGTTTTATCAGAGAAACATGTTTGAGCAGGTTGTGTTTGCATGCAGGTGAACAGTTTGTGTCGAGGGTAAAAAAAAAAAAGAAAAAAGGGATAAGTCTTTTCCACAGGTTTATATTGCACGTTTTGCAAATCAGTGAGCTTTGCATACTGAGTTTAAACTACGCATTGACCATCTTGGACTGCAGCTGGTGATGGAAGTTTTTACTTGTGCATAGCGGTGTCTGTGAGCCAGTTCTCTGCCATTAAGTTAGACTAGGCCTCCTGTTGCCGGCTGGAGTCTACAATGGAGGTTGAGTCTGTTTTACTGTGAGATAAGATCCTGTCAGAGGAAGCAGGTGAATGATACTGAGCAGCGCCACAACTGCAGCCTTGCCAGGGAGCCAACCGGTAGGACAGCATGGCATGGAAAGGCTGGGAGTAGCTTTCAAATTAATACAGTCAACTGTCTACTGGTAGTGTGAACATGCATGCCACTGGAGTGATTATAAGTTATTATGAACACATTGCACATTACACTCAGCAGTTTCTTGTTGACAGTGTGCAGGTTTTGTTTGATTTAACCCTTTTTTTTTTTCCGGGGGGATCAAAACTGAAGTTCATATCCAAAGGCGAATTTTTGTTCCATGCTGAACTACAACAGAACGCACCCACGATTCCCAGACAGCTCATCACCTATATAAGCTAACACAAGTATCAGGGAGCGCATAAAACAGTCAACAGATGGTTTAGAGAGAGCCTTCAATTTGGTTGTTGTTGTGCAACGAAACCCAAGCATCCGATGAGCTGAGCTCACTTGGTTTTCATTAAATGTGTTTTTTCTAACTTGAGAATTTGAATTGTGGAATATTTTGCAACATGAAGGCATTGTTTATTAAAAATTGTAAACCATATGGAGACTTAAAGTTACAGTCAGAACAACAAATCCAGTGTTTGTGTGTTTGTGCAGCATTCCTGGACTGTGGTTTATTGTCTCTCTGTGGGTTTAACAACAGTCTGTTAATAATTTTTCTGGCATCTGAGGTCAGGGTTTGTGTTTAGCCTTTTCTTAGCTGTGGGACATGCAGCTTAATGAAGAACGTACTTTACCAGCACTGTTTAGTGTTTGTGTACGTTCGATGAGAAGCTAAAGTGAACAGCAACGATGTTTTAAAAAGAATAAGGTTGGAAGTCGTTGACCTTTTGCAAAGAAAAGGAGAAAAAATTGAGCTGCATATTTTTAAAGGCTTTATTGGGCAGTCATGTTTTTCCACACAGGCTCATCTGTGAGAGTGACAGGTGATAAATGCCTCATGTGAGTGTCCCAGTTTTCAAGGATAAACATTTCCTCTTGGCAATACCTTTTGGCGGTTATCTGGGCAGAAGCCCCCATGATCTAAATGAATGGGAAGAACTCTGTAACTTTAGTTTCACTGGTCACCTGAAAAAAGAAAGTTCCTAAATAAAATCAAAGATCAAATTAGATTAAAAAATGCTTCAAACTTTAGGAAACTTTGCCCCAAAATAATGTTTTAATAGCTTTTTTCTTATTTTTCAATGAAACGTCATTACCTCACCATTTCCATCATTTCTGATCAAACAGAACAAAACCACAAACTACTACTAGGCTAGTCTGATTTGCCCTCCTGTTTAAACACAATAAATTAGTCTCCGAGAACATCCTTAATGGAGACTGTCAGCGTAAATTGTAACATCCTGAATCTTTTTTGTAAATCCAGCTTCGTGGACAGTGTTAAATCTGTGGCAGTGTTGTAGAGTAGGGCTCTGTGGTGTAAATGAGCTTAATACTTTTAGTGTTTTATGTCCACTTTAAGGGAATGTCGATTGCTTTCCTCTGACTATCTAAGGAAGCTTCCTTGGGGAAAAAACCCTCTAAATCCCTTTTACCTCACTAACCTCTGACCTCCTCGTGGCACACAAGGAAGCCAGTGTGATGACGAATGCTGAGTGAAATCTGCTGCGGTGTGCATCTTCCGTGTTTGAACGCAGCTCCAGCACAAAGCTGAGCCAGCCTGCTGTGCAGGACAAACATCTGGAAGTGTTAAAGCTCTGATGACTCCAGCAGAATCCCTCTGCAGCCAATTGCAGCCTCACTTCCTGGATGCTCTTTGCCAATCAGGAAGCTAGCCCGAGCTGACGGGCTGTCCATTTGGAGTTTTTCAGAGACTGAACGTAGAGGAAAAGGAGAAAAAGCACTGACGGGAGAAGAGAGAATTTTTTATTTTTTTTTAGTTTTTGAAAAGAAGAACGTACTGCAGCAAGTTCTGCACACACGCCAGCTTCTAGTTGTTCTGGACTTAAGGTCATACTGATCTGGTTATTAGTTTGGGTTGTGAAGGAAGAAGAACGGAGGTAGGAAATGGAAAAATAGACATTTACAGAAGAAAGGGTGCAGCTCTGCTTTTTCTTGGCTTTTCTCTCCCTCCTTTCTCCTTTTCCTTTCTTCATCATGTTGAAGGCGTTATAGGAGGAGGTTCACATTTTTAAAATTGAAATGTTCCCTTAACTTTTTCTGTGGTGATCACATGACTTATCAGGATGAATGTGACATCCTCTTTCTTTTATTGTCTTCACTTAGTTTCTGTAGGTGGCACTATTTTTCGTTTGATCATTCTTTACTTTTGTGTTTTCCAACCAAGATGGAAGCAGTTTGAGATGATTCGAGGTTTGTTACATGGTGCGTTATCCTGCTGAAAGCAACCATCAGATTATGTGTACACTGTGGTCATAAAGGGATGGACATAGTCAGCAACAATACTCAAGGAGGCTGTGGTGTTTAAATGATGATCACTGATACTAAGAGGCCCGTTCTCTGTAATCTCTAATGTAAAGGTTGTGTGGGAGAATCCCAGCAGAGCCCATCAGGCACCAACGACCACGCTACGTTCAGAGTCACTTAACTCGCCTTTCTTCCCTTTTCTGTTGTTCAGGTTGAACTTCAGCAGGTCGTGTTGACCATGTCTTCATGCGTAAATGCACTGAGGTGCTGCCATGTGCTTATCTAATTAGATGTATATATGTATGGACATTTAAACAGGTGTACCCAATAACCTGATCGGTCGGTGTAGATGTGGTCATATGATCCACAAAGGAAACCAGAATAAATGCATAGATAAGTATGTGCATACATATAACCATGAAAACTCTATATGCCCACACATTCAGCCTCAATGTTTAAATAACAGTTTAACCAAAGCTGTGCTGATGCTGCTGGGTTTCTTTTAAAATTCTCTCTTTGTGACAGAGAAGAAAACATTTTTAAAAAGTTATTTTTTACTAAGAAATAACTGAGCTGGTCTAAAGCCTGTTCAGCTCTTTGCCCACATGAACTGCTGAGTTCTGCCTATTGGTTTACAATCACTCTTTCTCTCCCCAGGTCGTCCTGACAGACATAAGCCAGAGCATCGTCACAGGTAGGAGGTTTCACCTTTCACAGCCTCTGCTGGCAGTGTGTACAAAAATGACTAAGTGCTTTGAGGAAGGGTGCGTCTAATCTCTCCCACATGTAACAGACAGTTTGCCTCGCAGAGGTGTGTTTGAAGTTGCATCCAGGTAAAAGGTCTGATCGCTTTGATCTGAGCCTCTAAAAGGATTTACCTTACAGTACGAATCAGCACGTCTTTGGGTTGAAAACGCAGCTTTGGGGGATTTTCTTCATTATCCTTACAGACTTCCAGGGAATGCTTTTCTTCCCTTTCGTCTGTGGTCCTGACACACTCCTGAAAGTATTTTGGCTGTTGGCCGGTGGGCATGGCAACTAGCTGGGGAAGTCACCGGGTTTAAAAAGAGTGTGTGTGTGTGTGTGTATGTGGGGGGAACAAAGCGTTGCTTTTGTTGAGCTTATATCACTTAAAAGACGTCAAACAAAGAATCCAAAGTGATTGTGAGAAGGCTGTGAATGATTTCAAGGGTCCAAATGCACAAGTGTATGGCAGGTTAGGTTTATTACTGAGTACAGAAGTGAGTGTAGAGTCAAAGAATCTCCGTTAAGTAACTTTTAAGACTTTATTTTGTGTATTGACCGACTGATTTTTGGCCAAGTCTCTTCACCTGAAGCAGATCAAGTTTTTAAAATTGATTCAGACTTTCAAACTTTCATTGAATAATAGCTTGAGACCGAAGAAGTGCCAAAAACAGTAGTTTCTCTAAAGGTCACCTTAGACACGGGATAGAGGTGCTTATACAGTAGAGACTCGTTATCGTCACTACAGCCTCGAGCTTTATTGTCCCACTGGACACTAAGAGGGCCATAATTTACAAAATAAACATCATGTTAATATCAATGCAGGTTGGAACTTGTGATTGAGGCCATAAAATCACCAGGAAAGACCATCTGTTATGCCGGGGACTTGGCTTATATTATTACAGAGAAGCAGGTTGCTTTTATAACATCAGAAGATCACCTCTGGGCACCTCCCACCTCACGGCGCTCAAGACGACCAGTAAACTTCTGGATGTTCTCGTAAAACATTTGCAAAGCTTTTTTTCCCCCACATGTGTGTAAAAACACCACAAATCGTTTTTAATTTTTTCTCCCTTGGACGCCCATTATGGGTAACGTGTGAAGCTTTTTTTGAACTGAGGGGTTCGTGTCATGTTTCAGACTTGCTTCCAGAACAAAATGAGTGGGTGTGCGTCAGATGTTGGTGAGGGGAGTCTCTGCCTATTCACCTTACCATAGCTAGCCTTGAAAAAAACCCAGAACCTGTTCTTATGGTTATGAAACTACATCTTTACTCATATAAAGTGAGGCTACGGGGAGGTCGTCAAATGTCGTCTTTATGGGTCTTCTTTATTCTAACCCTGGGGTGTCGAACTCCAGGCCTCAGAGGGTGGTGTCCTGCAGGTTTTAGATTTCACCCTTGGTCAACACACCTGAATCAAATGATTAGTTCATTACCAGGCCTCTGGAGAACTTCAAGACATGTTGATGAGGTCATTTAGTCATTTAAATCTGATGTGTTGGATCAAGGACACGTCTAAAACCTGCAGGCTCGAGGCCTGGAGTTCCACATCCCTGTTCTAACCGTCCTCTTTCCTTTGGACGGCCATCTGTGAATTAGCTGGTGTCCAAAAGTATCTGCCATTTTCTTTATTGCACAGTCTGCCTCTGTGCCAGCAGGCTTTTAAATCCACATAGGAATCTGGACCCTGAGGAGCCCTTAAAAACACTTGCTGGTTTGACAACAAGTGGTTCACTTGTCTTGTTGCATTTACATGGTTTTTTTGGCTTGAACTGCTGAGCAATCAGTCGCACACGCCCCACAATGATGTAATGGGAAAAGAAGGAAAACCGTAAAAACTTTTTTGAAATGTAGAAAAGTCACATTAGCCCAGAGGTTTGTTGTTCCCGTCGACTCTGAATTAAAAACTACAAATCACAGCCTTAAAAATGACCTCCCAGTCAAACCGACACCTCTGACGGTCTAAACAAAAGTTGGCTGAGCGGAGGCGTATTTCACTGACAAGTGCGTCGTGTTTTCTTCAACCTTTCTCTGCAGTAAACAGGGAGAAATGGAAAGATGAGGATAGAAGGAACATTTTTTCCAGCAGAGTTTAAAGTAAAGCAGTGTGTTTGGCCAGTTTCAGGGGTGAGTCACGCGTGTCTGTTCGTAGTTAGCAGCTCCGTGGCAGAAAGAGAGAGGGCGAGCAGCAGAGAGAGTCAAAGACAGGCTGATCTATAACAAAAAGAGAGAAAGAACCGTCCTCACGTCCTGTTATTGTCTGGGTGAGTCTGGCTCAATAACCTTCCTATATCAGGAACTACTTTTCCATTTAAACAGGAGGAGCTTTGGCTCAGCTTCTCTGGAACGTCTTTGAGACCGCTGTGATAGATGTGATTGCCGACGGTTAGACAAATGGTCTGTCAACTTGATAAACACCCTCCAAGTTTGGGAATAGCTGTGAATTCTCCCCAAAATTTTTTTGTACTGGAATTTTAGCAAAATGTGCTTTCAGCGAAATGTTTGCTCTACAGCTCATCTGACCAATGTGACCTCAAAGTGGGCGAGTTCAGTAGAAGTATTGTATTGACATGTATGGATCACAGTGGAAAATACTACTGTGTAATAATGCCAGTATCCACACAACAGGAATAACTGTATTTTTTCTTTCTTGGAGTTATTAGTGATTTTGCTGTTTTTTTTGTTTGTTTTTTTTCACACATCTGGCCATCCAGTGGTGCAGATTGGGTCCTTTGGTGGGCTCTAGACGATTGTGAAAGGTGAAAAAAAAACAAAAACACATTTATCTGACAAATAAGATTCATTTTAGGGCGCTGCCATGAAAGTGACCGATTCTGCGCCATTGAGCTGAGGCATGACTCACAAAGTTTAGCTTTAAATCATATAATTATGCATTATTATGTAAGAGTAAACATACAGGGTCTGTGTTTCCATCTGTAACCCTCCAAGCTGCACAGTTGGAATATATGATATATGGCTCTTTACAGTATAGCCAGCAAAGTCTCAGTAATCAGGTGACTGAAAACTAAACTCACACTAAAAACAAATCAGTTTTTTTTATTCTTTAACATATGTGGTTAGTGATGTTGTGAAGTCATCCCTAATGATCAACATTGAGCTCCAACAAGATTTTGTCAGGTCTTCCCACCCTGCCTGCTAGATTTGGTTCAATACCACTTTATAGTCTTCATGAAATGATATTGAATTAAAAGTTCCTCATTTTGGATCCAAAATCAGCATCGGGACTTTAGAATGGGACCCCAAACAGGGATAGTTGCCCCTTACTGGCTGAGTCAATGGAAACCCTGAATTTGAAGTTCAGTCTAAGCATAGAAAAAGTGCTTGTATGAATGGGTGAGTCTCTGGGAGAGTAGAAGTGCTCTATGTAAGAATCATTGCATTTATCTGATTACCTGATGCTGCTTTTGGAAGCTTTACCATATTTGAATGAGCCACTGAATGAAATAAATGAAGCCATGGAGGAAGTATCACGGTATCAATGGATTGTCCCTTTGTTTCATCGTCCAGTGTTTGAGACTCATAAACATCATCAGTCCTTTAATCGCAGCACGGACAGTGTTGTAACAGAGCTGAGGTGATGTAACCAACAAAGAGGTGCTTCTTAACTACATGAACTTTTTAGTAGTTCTGGCATCTATTGAAGGTCATACTTATGTTTTTGGTCGCCATCTGGAGGGACTGGAGACCATCATACTTCTTAGAACTCACTCCTCATAGTCTTTTATTGATCCTACCATAAATTAAGTGCTTTCCTTGGTCAAAAGGAGCATCAGGTAAATATTTTGTGATTCTTTAAACTAATTAATGCTGCACCAGTAATGGACATAACCTTTAGTAAAACATTAACTGTGTAAAGAAACAACACTTTGAATGTTAGTCTTGGAAATGAAACAAAAGTAGGATGAACCAACTATAATGATGTGGAAATGTTTATACGTGGTGGTCAGCTGTCGGGGAGGTTTGGGACCTCTCTCCTGCACAAACAGCAGATAAATTGTTTGTAATGAGAGAACTCTGCCCATCATTTAGATCGGTCTTTTGCCTGTATTGTGGCGCTTCCCAGGAGCAAGGCTGCGAATACTTAGCTCATGTGTGGAGTTCCAGTAGCGTGGACTGACTGGGACGACCGAGCTATGTTTGTCATTGGAAAACGGAGGGAGAGAGAGGAGGTGGCAGCAGCGGAGGTGAAATAAAATGACTCACTGTTTCCTTTTTGTCCTCTCTGTGCAGCCAGGGTCCTCTGTCATCTATCAGAGCTGTTATCAAGAGAAGTGAGTATTCACTCTCACACATGAACACAGAACTGAGAAAGAATGAAACAAAATGTGCGCAGTGTTTGGAGAGAGGTTGATACTTCCTGTACCTCAGATTTACAGATCCTGAAAGTGCCAAATTTCCATCCACTCATTTTTTTGAGTTTTAAGTCTAAAAATAAATCATAGTTTTAGGGACATTTTTCGTGTTTGTTTTTGTACAGAAAAATAACAATTAGTTGATTCTTAGGGGGTTAGGTTGGAGGCATGCACCTTTTTTTTTTTTTTCCTTTTAGCAGTGATGGAAAACATCTTCTTGGTTCCTGTGACTATTTTGATTGTGTCCACACGGTTATCTTCCCTGTAGTGGGAATTTGTCTGCTTGCTTTAAAGCAGCTTCTGTTTTCCTATCAGCCTCTTCCAGGTCGACCTCTCTGTCTGAGACTCCCAGAGAGCGGGACCGCGAGAGAGACCGAGAGCGGGAAAGAGACAGAGACAGGAGGTACGACTCTGCTGTGCCATCATTATCATCACTGGTTCATATTTAACATGCAGATGTTTCATGAAGTGAAACAGTGAAAAGAAAAGTAAAATCCAGCTGTGAATTCTGCTGTTACGCTCACTCCATTTAGTCAGGATAACAAGAAAACACTTTTGTCGACAGACAAACTTTAGTCTCCGCTTTCAGAGTAAACGAGCTTCATGTAAGGGGCGTGTATGTGAGGGGAAGCTCATCGCTGAGCTCCTTCATGTTTAAACATTTGGATGGTTCCTGGATCTGAGCCCGTGTAAACATTTATAAATCGCTGTGTACTCTTTGAGCTGCGTGTGTTTGCCTGTTTCTTCTTTAACAAGGTACTTTAAAACGATTTACTAAACGATTTTAATTCCCAGACTCATCTGGGTTTTTAATTAATGAAACTAAATGATATTTATGTCTCAAAGGGCTCATTCAACAGCTAAAATGAGCATTCATGTTTTTAATTGGTCAAACAAAACTATTGTCTTGTTCCTGTGTTTCTTCTCTTAACTCTGTACCTGTGTAGCTATCATAGCCTCCTGTCTGCTGTTCTCCTCTTTAGATTTAGCTTTTTATAACCTTCCTTTATCATGTGACGTGTTTCCAGACGTCCGGAGATCACCATCCTGTCAGCCGAGCCGCTGACCTCCACTTCCTGGTTTCCTGGAGCTTCTGGAGGGTTCCCACCTCCCCCTCCTCCTCCTGCACAGATCTGGGGACCCACAATCCCTCCGGCCATACAGGTGAGGTTTTTATTCAGGGGTGTTTTTGTATTACGTTTATAGGCTTTATTAAGTTTCATAATCCTGCCTGTGGGTTCACTGCATGAGTGTCTATATTTTCTGGTTTTCTCTCCCTCAGCCGCCTCCTTCCTACGAGGAGGTGATCAGAGAGAAGACACAGGAGCAGGTTCTCTCCACTTCTTCCTCCTCGTCTCCCTCCGCGTCCCCCTCACGTCCTGTTTCCACAGTAACTAGCTCCACACAAACTGATCCAGGATCTGACCCCGAACCTCCAGAACCACAAGGCAAGAGGACACTCAAGTTTTTTTGTTTCTGTAAAGCTGGTTGATATCAATTATATATCAGTACAGTGTAGAGTTAAACAGCGCTGCTGTTGCAGATCTGCATTCGTCTTGCTCCGCCCCCACCTCCCAGCTGCACCAAAATGTCAGGAAGGTGGCCTTTGCTACATGAAGAATGTAAAGTACCAAAAATTGTTTCACATGAATTTTATTTGTAGTGAAAAATTCGACTGGGGTCAGACATCAACACACTCGTGGTCAATGTTTAAAGTTTCGGCGCTCTAAAGTAAAGGCCGGTCATATTAGACATAAATAAGTGCTGAAATACATGAATGTGGTTCATGATTTCCTGCACCATTGCTCTGCTTTCAGCACTTTTATTGGCTTTTGGTGGGGTTTTTTTTTAAATATATTCTTCATTTCTGATTATCTCAACAAGTGTGGAATGTAAATGACGCTGTGTCATGTTTATACTGTTAGTGACTTTAACAGCATTTTTAATTGTATTATCTGACAAATAATGTGATTTGCTGTGTGGTACAGATCATAGGAGGCTTGCACTTGGGTTTTAGTGACTTAAATTCTAGTGTTTTATTAGTCTGTTGCACCAATTCCTGTTACATTGCAGCCATATATTTTATGGATGCTTTCTAACAAAGTTAACTAACTTTAGTTGATGCGCTCCATCGTTTCATCGAAAAAAAAACACTCCATATTGTGACAGCCACAATGCTCCAAAATGCCAAATTGAGTGGGTAATGTCACAGTAGCTATGTGCATCTTTTAAATACAGTGCCTGGGAACCAGAGAGCGACGTGCCCCCCGTTACTTTAAGGATATCATCTGTTTTGTCGTATCACCCAGCTGTAATGTCTGCCTTTAGCTTATTTTATACATAAGTAATTGAGTAAAAGTAACTTCTGTCTGTCTGTGTGTGCAGTAAGAAGACCAGTGAAACCACCTCGGCCGCCTTGCCCCTTGCCTCCTAAATCATCTCACGTTGATGACATCACCACCACTGCCAGCCAATCAGTGCATGCCCCCATTGGCAGTGACACGCACACGTCCTGTGACCTCCTCACTGATCTGGGTTCACCTTCAACCTCGAACTCCGGTGTTCAGACCGACCAATGGGATCAGTGCTCTGCTGCTGTCGATGTGGCTCCTCCTCGTACTTCTCCCACCACTTCCTTTGAAGTCCCATTGGAGCGACCCAGACCACGCCCTCGTTCTAAGCCTGGCCTTCGACCAGTCAGCAGCGAGGTTAAAGTTCAGACTTTGGTGAAGCTGCGGGAGGACGGTTTGGCCACATTAGCCACCCGTGCAGCAAGCGACGCTGCTAACCAAGTCACTCAAGGAAAATATTCTCAAGAGCTACTCAAGGCCTTCAGTTCAGACGACTGGGGCTTCCCCGAGAACCGCGGCGACACCAGCTGGCTGAGCCAATTGGAGAGTGAGGAAGGGGAGGACGAAGACGAGGAGGAGGACATGGCAACACTGAAAGCAAGGATACAAGCCTTTGAGCAGCAGCAGGTGAGCAGTGAGAGCTGTGGAGACAGTAATAACACACAAAGTGGAGCCACAAAGAAGCCTGAGCCTCGACCACGCCCTCGTCTCCAGGGGCAACAAGCCAAATCTGGCCCTCCCACAATTGCCCCCAAACCCAAAAGCTTTTCACCTGGTCCTAAACCGTCCAGCAAGGGATTCTGGGAAGATGGAGGTTTGACAGCAGCCACAGCAGACTCGACTGAAGCCCCCTCTTCTAAACCTCAAACAGCAGTGGAACCATCACTGAAATCTGCTCCAGGCCTGGTGCCACAGCCCATTAAACCCACAGAGAAACCCACAATAACACCCAAACCCCAGTCCAGCACAGAAACCCTCCCCTCTGCTCCTGTCCCAGCACCTCGGCCACCTCCACCCAAGCTAACCCCCTGTCTCAGTGACCCTAAACCCCCACCCAGACCTCCTGTCGCCCCCAGGGCCAGCGTGGGTGCTCCCAACCCAGATAAGAGCACCACCGATGAACGCACTACCCCAACTCTAACCCAGAGGCCCTTGATGGAAGTCGGCAGTGGATCACAGACAGAGACTCAGACTGGAAGTGAAGCGACGCAATGCGCCACAAACCAAACTGGTGAGGTTTCAACACGATTCACTCTGCTGCCCCCTACAGGCAGCTCTGAGGAACTACTACAATACTTATAAACAGTATAAACAATAATTGTTATTAACTAATAACTATTAATAACTATTATTATAGTTATTGTGGTTTTATTATGAATAATAATTAATAATGGTTGCTTTGTTTTGTTTTCTTTACCAAAATGTGCTGTGGCAGAAAAATAATGACCTACTAGTGCCTTAATGCTAGCATTTTTTTGTTTGTTTGTTTGTTTGTTTGTTTTTTCACATTTCACATCGTAATATTAACATTTTGTGGTAGTAGCTAGAGATTAGCCCCATAGTGTTGTGGTTACACATTTTCCTGGTTGAATTCCAGGATGCATCAGGAATCCTTACTAATTAACATGCAGGGCTGTCTGCTTCAGTGACCGCTGGTTAATAAGGAACCAGATGAAAGTAGAGCTATGCTATTAGCAGGGCCACTAAAGGAGGTGCAGCCGTGCTTACTTATATAGTTTGTGATGATAATATTATTAATAATAATGGACTAATAATAGCACTAATCTGCAGTCTTGGTAGACTAGTTCTCAGTCTGCTGCAGGCTCTGGTTAAAGTGACCACCTTACAGTCAGAGTAAACAATAATCATTTCTGCAGTCACAGACTGAGGATGAGTTTGGAGATGATATGGAGGACCACCACAGCAGCAACCTGGTGGTAAATAAATGAGATGGTTATCGGTCACTAAACTTTTCAAAATAAGAGCCAAAAAATACTTAAATGGGTGTCCTGCCAAAGTAAAATATATTTGTAGGAAAAATTGTATTTGGCACAGAAATAAGTTAGGGGTACATAAGTTCTTGGTAATCAGTAATTGATAAAGATCGTGGTTGGAGCAGCATCAGTACTTGATATGATTTAGGAAGATTGATGAATTGAGCTCATTGTGGTGACTTGGGGATTCCTGTTACATACATTGGTTAGATATGATGACTTGTTGTAAATGAATAGAGCATCCAGCTGCTGACAGGTGTGCCTCTGGCTGTTGGGACTGACCATGTGTTACTTCAGCTGTTTTACAGGGTTTTTTTTCCTCCAGAGGTTTTAAATTGCACTGACCTACATTTCCTGTTTTTTGACTTACCTCAGCAGTAAACTGAACACAGAAGCTTTGGCCTTTAAAAAAAATCAAACAAAACAAAAACCTCTTTGTTTCTGCACATGTGCAAAAGTGCAGCTCAGCTCACATTTAGAAGAGGGAAGCATGCTGCTTATCTACTAGATAACCCGATTGTGTAGCTGCTGCTGATAAGCTCAGTTTCATTGAACCAGACTGATTCACAGCGCTGTGCTGTGATAATCTGCTATCGCCGCTGTTATTGATGGTAAATGGGAACATTTTCTTTTTAATTCTTCTCAGTTTTAAGCGCAACAGCAGGTCGAAAAGCAAAGCTCTATTTTTGTGGTTGCCACAGTGACACATCATCTCTGAAGAGCCTGAACAAACTGTCCACAGCTTACATCTTCACTGAAAACAAACACCCAGAACAGTTAATGTCCATGAGCAGGAATGAATGGATTCCTTTACTGTGAGACCAGGCTGGCTCGAAACACTGTTTATTGGACCGTGATGATGTCATCTCAGGCAGCTCCACCTAACCCTTCTGTTTGCCAGTGATAGCCAATCAGAAGGAAGTTGGTTAAATTAGCTTGTTGGATATATTTAGATTAAAAAAAGGATTATTTTGAAGTGTGAATCATGCAACACTACTGTACTGGCATCTGTAAATGAGAGGAACCCTTCCCTTTTGGCCATTAATTGCAGAGTTATAGATTTTTCTGCAGTAAAATTCGACTTGATTGCCCTGGCTCCAGACCTTTGTATTGCAGCTCTTGCATCTTATTAATATCAAACCATGAGCCTCAGCTTAGTTACGTTTACTTTAGGCGTTTCATATATCTCTGCACACTTTTTGAGGTCAGTATTTTGATAAAGTGTTTGAACACTTAAAGGAGACCCTGAAGGAGTGTGGCGCTCCTCTGGCTTTGTGTATGCTGAAGCATTATCCGTTAAAAGAGAAGCCAGTCCTGTGCTAATGTTGACATTTGAAATACTATCCACTGTTTGCCCTGAATCCTCTCGCAGGGATTTCCAGTGACGTCAGTGTTTGTGGTGCCTCCTCGCTGACTGCTGAATACATATTCATTGTGATCTCAGACTTCACAACGAGCAAGCGTCTCAGCTCAGCCTGGAAGAAAACCAGTCGTTGGAGGAAGTGACTCTTCCTCCATGGACCAGTGAAGTCCTTTCTGTCTCAGCCCGAGTCTGCAGACAAACTAACCTTCTGTCGTTTTTAAATGACACTAATTGAACCCAATGTGCTGTCTACCAGGACACTGAACCAGCCCAGATGTTGACTTTGGAATCACTGCTAATCACACAAATATAAACCATTTACAAGATGTTTCCTCCCACTTTGTAAAATGGTTTTTGCTGGTGAAATGAACAATGCCTGAGACTTTCTAGCAGTCCTGACTGGAGACATTCAATTACCCTCTGTGAAATGGTCACAAATAACCATGGCAACCATGATAATGTGCTGTGAAAAGCATGGTAACTGGTGTATTTTAATTCAAACTGTGAACTTTTTCTAAAACCCCACCCAGTCGTTTTATTAAGAGGGGACTCAAACTGTCAAAGCAGATCACCTGCTTCCATCTCACCTTATTCCTACTAACCTCCTCTGTCACTCCAACCCTCTGCGTGTCCTTCCTCACTAAATCTCTGGTCTTCCTCTATTTTTCCTTTGTGGCTGACGGTGACAGCGCTTACGTGTAAAATATAACAAAACAGCAAATCTCACCTTACTTCCTCACCGTGTCTTGCGCTCTTACAGAGCTGTAACTTTTCAGTACTTTCATTGTCTTTTCATTTGTTGATTATTTTCTCAGTTGTTTTGACTCTCGCACTGAACTGACAGAATCTCGCGTTTTCTTTTAGCTTATCAACGAGTAGGAACCCAGAAAATCCTCGTGATTAAAAATGATTTATAATCACGCAGGATGATGATGAGCAGAAACTTCAGACTGCACTGCATGAATGTAATGAATGTGCCTCAGCATCAATCAGTTTTAGAGTTACAGAATCATATTATCTCCATCAGCAACTTTTTTTCATATTTTCTATTTTTTTTAATTAAATTTTTTTGTTGTAATTTCAGTGAAAGTCGAAAGTTCTCGTCCAGGCGTCCCGAACAAGCCAGCAGCACTGATGGCACCGCGCAGAGCAAGTGGTAAGACACAACTGTGTGTGTGTGTGTGCATGTGTGTGCGTGGACACTGTGCAGAAGCACAATGGAGTGTTTGAGAGCTTAGAGACACAAATCTGTCCTGCTTAGAAATATGCAAACGTGCAGAGAGATTTTCTGCGGTTTGTGTGTTTTTGCATGCGAGTGTGTGTCTGTGTGCTGGAGGGGGAGGGGAGGGTGTTGTATTATGCAATGCAAACCTTGTGAAAGAAAAAGACTGTGATTGTGTAAGGAGAAACAAGACCCCACTGTTGTTGTGGTGGTGTGCTGTGAGTTGGATGCACCAGAATTGTGTGTGTGTCTGTGTGTAATGATATATGATCCAGGCTGTTTATTGGCTGCAGCATGAAGTTGTGCAAACCAGTGGTCAGTTAATAGTCTTTCATTAAATATTTTTATCCTCCTCACAGCTGTGTAACGCATGCGCTGAGCCTCAGATTGACGAGTACATATCGATTCATGTCGACGCCCTTATCAGTTCTGCTCAGACGTCTCACTCTCGACGTCTCAACAGCATTTTTCTGTCACAGCGAAAAATGTTTACTGTGCTTAAAAAAAATAAAAAATAAAACTTTAACTCCATTTAACAAAACTTGTATACAAACAATATGACACTGCTTGTGGTTTTCCTTTGGCCACCGTTGTGTCTCCACTGAGGCTGAACACAGAGTAGAAACAGTAGAAAAAGGGCTTGTTTGTGACACAGGTGTGAACATGCTCCACCGATGTGAGCCTGACGTCACTGTTTGGCAGTGAGCTGTCAGGAAAAAAACACATGACGGCACTGGAAAAAGGAGCTAATCGGCTTGGAAGCATTTTGACTTATTCAACCATTAGGAAACTGTTCTTGAGTCCCGTCCTTACTCATGTAAGGACTTATGTTAGTCTAAACCTTCAAAATAATGCCTCCCTTTAGTCTCTGCCCTTCTGCATATGCCATACATTAACTGCATGATCATTTCTGAATGTATTTATTCAGTGAGCTGCACAGCATGGCAGATCGCTGTAATGAATCTGTCCTGTTAGCAGTAGACCTCAAACATCATGTGGTTTGATTAAACTCCTCCTGGAGTTTCAGCACAGCAACAGAGCTTCTGGATGGCTGGACAAACAAAAGCCAGCACATGTAAACAACTTATTTAGGAAGCAAATCAAATGCAGACTGGCTAGAGCGACTCAGGTAATGAAAGTATGTCAGCGATTAGTCCATGCTTGAGCTGGAAGGGATAGAGCAGCAGAAGAGATGGAAAATCGAAACTTAATAGCAAATGAAGGCCCGAATCACTCAGTATTAATATAGTGTGCTAATAAAGAGTCGGTGACTTTGTATGGAGGTATATTTATATGGAGGTCCATACTCAGTCCAAACAAAAGACTTCCAGAACCAAACCTCACCACTAGACAACCATCTTATTGTGCAAATGAAACGTTGGTGCCCTTTTTTCCTTTAACAATTGTTAGCCATGTTTCTGTCCAAGCACACATATTAGCATATACGTTTGTTACCAGCAGAGGGCAACAAAAGACATTTAAAGCCTTACTGAGGTTATGGGCAGTGACTTTGGTTTAAATAGACATGGAAACTTAAGAAAACTGAGAGCTGAAGCATCATATTATAGACAAGGCAGGTCCAGGTCACATCTATGTCAGAAAACATCATCACACCAGGAGCATCACTCATGTTCACCAGTGTTAATCTTAGTAAGCTGGTGTAGTGATTTTAAAAACGAAAGAAGAGAGCTGTGACTGGTGCTTAGTATGGGTCTCTGTCAGTCTAGGCTTTGTTTTTCATGTGATGCACCATCGTGCACTAAAATGTGGCTAAAACACGTGAAGTGATTCATAAATAAAAAGATTGTCCTTAAATGCTTAATCTGGACATTTTGGGGAAAATATTCTGTTCAAATTATTCAAAAAATTATGCTGAAAAAGTCTTTTGTGTGTTTTGTGTTTAACGTTGGTTCACCTTTTCTTTGTCAACTCTTCTTTTAGATAAGCGCTACACTAAACATGTTAACTGCAGCTCTTGTCGCCAGTTTGCTTTAATCGGACCACTCAGATTATCAGACGTAATCTCAGTTTGATTTCATGTATGCGTTAAATTAAAGCGAATGATGTTTGCTCCCTGCCTGCAGCCCCAAATCTGGCTCCCAAACCGGCTGCTCTGGATCCAAACCCAGTCCCGGCCAAACCTGCAGCAGCCCCTAAACCTTCAGGACCGGCCCCAACCAAACCCCCGAGCCCGGCTCCGGCCTTGAGGAAGGGGCCTGTGGTCCAGACCAAAGCTGAGACTGCCAACACTACAAAAACAAACTCCTCAGACCCTCCTCTGCCTCCACGGTAAGAAAGGGAGCCAAGCTGCAGGAAAGATGGAAGTTTGCTGCAAAGCAATGAATTTCCAGGCTGTGGCGTCTCTGGGTTGATGGGACAGCGCTGCGTTCTCACATTGTTGAAATTTCTGCAGGTTTTTTTTTTTTTTTTACATATATTTAGAAGACAAGTACTAATCACAGAACAATCAGCAGAGGTGGAAGAGACAAAAACTCGGCTCAGTTAGCTGTGTTTAAACTTATTTGGACTTAAACTTTTAATTGTTGATCTAATGACAAAAGCAGGATTTTTACCATGTTAGCTCACTGGGTTGAACAGGTGATCCATATGCTATAAGGCTAATGCAGAGGCCCAGGTTCAAGTCGACCACAAAAGAATACATACACACTGACTAACCTCTGGTTCAGTATGGAGCAGCCCCTCTTCTTTTAGCTACAGGACGAAACATTTTTATGTCTACATATGTGATCGCCTCTGAACCTGCTAACAAGGTCCAGCAAAATTCCGAGGATAAGGTAGCCGGTGTCAGAGATGAGCTGCAGCTGACTAAAGTTTATTTGAATGTTTCAAAGAACGTGTTGGTTGCCGTCTTCTTATCTCCATCAAGGCGGCTGTTTTCTCTTGAAGACACCTCCTGTGTATCTTTACCTGACTAATAATACTCTTTTTTTTTTTTTCCTTTTTTTTTTTACCTTCAGTCCATCCAGTGTGAAGCTCCTCCCCCTTCGTCCACCACCAATGAAATCTATCCCTGGGCGCCCGCCACCTCCGGCCATCAACTCCACCTCTTCAGCTAGCCAGAATCCACCTCCATCTAAAGTCACTATCACCCCCTCCATCTTACCTTCCAGTCAGGTGACACCTTCACAGACCAGTTCCAGTCCTCCTCCTCCTTCAACAACCAATCAGATGCAGGCACAAAAGGCACCAGAGCGAGGACCACCTCTGCCTCCACGCCCTAAACCTGGACACCCTCTGTACAACAGCTATGTGGTACACCTGCACGCACACACACACACACACACACACACATACAAAGATACACAGTTCTGATTACGCTTCTAATTCCACTTTATCTCTCAGAAGCAGGAAGTACTGATCGTCCTGGATGACCCGAGCCCCTCACCGTCGGAGCATCCTCCAGGCGAGAGGCAGGATCAGACCTCCACCACCCCCCTAATCAACACCTCACAGTGTCTGCTGGACCTGGACCCCAAGCCAGAGTCTGTCCCCGATCAGGACAACCAATCAAAACCTGCCCTGGAGGACCGCAGCCTGTCAGGCTCAGAGGTACAGCTTCAGATTTTTTTTTAGTTGATTATTCGAATCATTTCTGAAAAAAGTTCCGAGGTCACCTGTCAGGTTAGTTCAGACCAGACAGGTTTGTAGCTCTGGACTACGGAGGCCCAAAACTGCAAAAAATCACAAACGATAGGAAACTGGAACGTTACCACAATAAAATTAGTTCAATGAATAATTTGCATTTGCACTGTTGTCATGCTTTTTTATATTTGGTGCATTTAATGGAATATTATTTTAATGTATTCATTTTTAATATTTTTTTTATTTTGACTGGATGCTCCGCTGACTCACTGTAAAGGTTTTAAACTGTTGTTAAATGCATAAATATTAATGACTGTTACGTTTTTCTTGAACCTTTAGTCGATTCTTCCAGTGCAGCCTGCTGAGCAGAAGGAGCAACCAGACTCTCCTCCTGTCAGGTCAGACACACACACGTGTGTATTTATATACTCGTGGGGACATCTCATTGACATAATGCTTTTCCTAGCCTTTTACCCTAAACCTAACCATAACCTAATTGTAACCCTGACACTAAAACCACGTTTTCAGTGTGAAAAATGCCTTCAACCCCATGGGGACCGGGGTTTTGGTCCCCAGGAGGGCTGTTGGTCCCCACAAGAATAGTACACTTCCACACACACACCCTCTGTATGAGCCACATGTTCTAATCAGCCGGTTATTCTGCAGCGGCCCTCGGTGCGTCGCTCTGTTGGACCACGAGGGAGAGGAAGAGGATGAGCTCACCTTTTCCCAGGGTGATATCATTGGTCTCCTGGAGCTCATTGGGCAGGAGTGGGGGCGGGGCCAAATACACGGCCGAATCGGTAAATTTCCCTTGAACTTCACAGAGGTTGTGGAGCCCCTGCCAAGGTCAGCGACTGAACCGGGGGAAACTGACAAACCCGCGCTGACGGACACGGCAGTGACAGACAACTCCGGTGAGCTGAAGGCTGCTCATCTTTTTCTCTTCATCATCAGCGGTGTCTTTGTGTCACCGCTGTGGACGACTAATGAAAGTTTTTTTTTTTTTTTTTTTGGGGGGGGGGGGGGGTGTTTTTTTTTTTTTAAGGTGTTT
>VURO01002978.1:13536-35137 GCA_015108175.1 Pelvicachromis taeniatus | reverse complement strand
AAGGACACTTAGGTGAGGAGAAACACATAATTTTGGTTGAAGGGCAATAACTCCCACGACATCACTACTCATCACTGCCATTGTGCTACTTGCATAATAATAATAATTAAAGAAAAAACATTCAAGGACACAAAGATAAGAAGAGAAACAACTGTACTGCAAAATCACTGCATTTTTATTG
The DNA here is from genome assembly GCA_015108175.1 of Pelvicachromis taeniatus. NCBI lineage: Eukaryota > Metazoa > Chordata > Actinopteri > Cichliformes > Cichlidae > Pelvicachromis > Pelvicachromis taeniatus. Next base: position 34,956 of record VURO01002978.1, on the reverse strand, counting down.
GGGTTTTTTTTGTAGTTTTTAGGTTGATTTTTTTTAAAGACCTTTGAAACATTTGTGATGGCATCATTGCTGTTATAGCCTCTAAAAGACCTTGAATAACCAAAGTGCTAGAATAGTTATATTTCAATGGCTTCACTCTGTTAGTAAGAATTGTACATCAAAAAATCTGCTTAGGTGAAAACACATATCAAAGAAAATTAACAAAATTGATACTTCAACCATATCAAAGTATCCTCTACCCCCTGATTGACATAGTAGTATGAGGGGATGTGGTACAGCACCCTATCTGACTTCCTTTAATAGCCCCCCACCCCCCTAAAAAAAAAAGAAAAAGAAAAAAAAAGTTACATAGTTTTCATGTCCACAGCATAGACATCAGCATACTGAGCCATCGCAGCAGTAGAACACCACACTTGAACTACATGGGCATCTAATGGAAACTGATACATAAACTCCTAATGTCATGTAAAGTAAAATTTTGTCAGTGAGCTAGTGAAAACAATTCTATTCGACACTGCATTTACAGACTCTCAAGCCTAAAGAGATCACACAGTTTCAGAGTTAAAACACAATTTATTTAATGCTTAAATAACTGGTTTTGACCATCCAGTGTTTTGTCATACAATATGCTATTCGGAGCTACAATCAAATAATGTCTTTATGTGTCCTTAATGTGAGTAGCTTTTAAATTAAGGAAATACTTCACCAAAGAATTCAAAGTGAAATGCCCCAGTTTTCCTTTAATACCACAGCAGCCATTAGAAAACCAAACTGACACACTGCTAAATGTTTACAAACAGTCTTACAGTGTACAGAGACTCCTAAACCTTATAGCCAATATGCACAATACAAGTATAATTTTACAGCGAGCCAGCCTACTAGCATTTACATTCAGATTACTTCGTTCCTGTAGCAGAAGCTGCCCTCCAGTTTTACACAGACAGACAAGACATCACATCCTCAAGAAGCTATAGATTTTTTTTCATCCTCACCCCAACATGATAAATGCTTTAATGGTATCCTTTTTCAATTTGAAATATAAAATCGGTGACAAATGTCAGGGCTATATGTGTATAGTGATAAAGGGATTCATTTGAATACAGTATTTTGCAAACCTGTAAAAATTGTAATTAAAATAATGTGAACAGCATGCATGAAAATATGAGTACTCTGAAAGGCTGCTTTTTTTTGTGTGTTTTTTTTGCAGGATTAGATCCATTCCCACTTTGGGAATTACAGAAATTAGATTTTTTTTTCTGGAAATTTCTTCTGTTAAAATCAAACCAGCTTTTTCATGTACAAACATTATACCTGTTCTAGTAATTAATTATACAAGAACCCGTGAAGTTACAGTCAAATCTTTAAAAGTGAAATCGTTTCAGTAAATTTTGAAAGCACTTGAAAAGGTCACTCTCCTCAGTGCGTTCGCAACCAGCAACTTGTCCATTTGTTTTAAAAGACCTATACACATTATAATTTTATATACAGGAAAAAAAGCTTTTGTGTTAGTTGTGTTTAAGTTTTAAAAAGGAAGGAAAAAAAAAAACCCCAAACAATTTACATCCCGACAACAATGGGTTCAAGAAAAAACTATAAGGCGAGTGTTGAAGTTGGATCACAAGTGTCCACTTTTTTTTGTGTGTGTGCGTGTGTGTGTTATTGTGTCTACCTCATTCTTTTCACCCACCATGTGCATTGAGCTCTTGTGCCATCTTTGGTCACAGTTGCACCTGTGTGGTTGTCAGTAATGGAGTCTCTGTCGTTTTTCGCAACAAACGACGCTCCTCCAAAAAGCTCTCACAACACCAGTGGACCGATGGCACGTATTGTTTCACACAAAACAGGAAGCGGGATCATTGTCCACTGGTCCACCACAGTCAGAAAATGAGAACCTCCTGGTCCTTTAATTGACAGGGAGTGAGTTTTTCATGCTCATGCGCAAGTCCGAAGGGTTGACTCCTTTCATGTGAAAGCCATTTATTTAGAGCAGGTAGTGGCACACTGGACATTTGCTTTAAGTCCTCGAACTGGAAGTCTTAGCCCTCTGAACACTTGTTCCCAGGTAACATCGAACTTGGTTCCTCTGTATCTGGAAGACAAAACAGTACGTCGCATATTGCAGCACATTTACTGACACCCTCGAGAAGCTCATACAGTACATTACGACTGACAATACATTGCCCAATACTGAGTATTAAACTGAATTCAAAGGGTGTAACGTGTCCAATCTTTTTCTTAAGTGTAAAACAACGTCATGATGTTTCATTCCTTTTGTATAACAAAATGACAACATGTTTCCAAGACCTGATGGTACGTGGGTTGTTATGGTGACCTCTGTTACCATAGAAACTCTTTGGCAGACTTCATGGCAGTGCCATCCCATTTCTGTGCAGATGGAATGATTCACCATAAACATACGAGTGAGCAGCAGTAGGGATTAACAGTCTGGCCAGTGGGATAACAAATTCTTTTTGGATGGGACAAAGCTGTTGTGAGTTGGGGATTTAGTGGACAAAGAAAAGGCATGGAGGGTTTTAGCAGGGCAACATAATGCTGAGGTGTGTAGTGACCCTCAACCCTGTTCCCTTTGTAAATGTTTTCTATTCATACACATTGAGGGAATGCAGAGGATAGAAACTCTGCCAGGGGATAACCAAGCTCATGCCAGTTTCTTCTTTGCTTTGAGTTTGAACTATCTGACTAAATTATTGATTACATGTACTTTAATATTGAGGATACAGGCATCTCATGTGCAGCAATGTGCAAACGTTTGAGCAGCTTCAGAGGTTCCCAAGTGTGATGCTGCAGAGTATGTAAAGTATAGTATTTATTGAGAGTATTTGAAAAAAAATAATTGGCTAGTTTTCTTCAGGATCATTCTCCTGTTGCATGATGCATGATTTGGGCCAAACTTTTGACTCTAGAATACTCTGGTATAAAGAGTTCATGGTCAACCCATGCCTGTAAGGTGCTCAGGTCCTGTGCCTGCAAAACAAATCCAAACCATCCCTCTTCTACCACCATGCTTTGACAGCTGGTATGAAGCATTAGTACTTAAGTACTGCTTTTGATTTTTGCCAAATATGGGTCTGTGCAATACAGCCAAACATTTCCACTTTGGTGTTGTCTGTCCAAGGGACATTGCTCATGAAGTCTTTCTGGTTTCTTCAGATGCAACTCTGCAAACCTAAACTGTAGTGTCTTGTTCTGTTTAGACAGGAGAGGCTTTCTCTTGGCAACCCTTCCAAACAATTTGCTGGGACATCCAACTTGCTTATGATCAGTTGATCAAATGCATTTGATTAGCAGCAACTGGCTGCTATTTACCTTCTTCTTTCTTTCAAAAGCAGTACAGGTGTACTGCTAATAGTTAATAGTAAAACATGTATACACTGAACACAACTGATTAATTTGTACTACATTTTTTAATAAATAAAAGGTATAGGTTAATTGACAGGTAGGTTACGTTTAGTGCCTAAAACGATCTGTTCAAAGCAAACTCAATCAAGTTTCAAAGAAATAAAAACACAGAATACACTAATACAAAAGTAAAAGCATCTTTGACATTAGGTGCTATTCAATGCACCCGACTTCACTTAGTGGGAAGTCAGTGAACAACAACAACAACGGACATGTACAGCATGTAGTTAAAGCCGGTGGACTATGAGAAAAGTAAGCTACGGTACCTGGAAAAGAGTAACAATCCCTATGAGTGGTGCTTTTTATCCCCTGATCTTCTATCATCTTTCCGCCTGCTATGCCTCGACCCCTCTCCATGCTAGAAAACACACATAGAGGTATCCATAAGACATGGTATTCTTATCTTCTGATAGAAAAGCAAAACAAAGCACTGCAACCAAACACCTGAAACATCAAACTAAGAGAAAGAAGAAGCAAAACTCAAACGTTAGTAGTAGCATCATTGCAAGAGTTATAATTAGGACCTAAACCACACACCTGGAAAAAGAATAATTATGTTATTATGGACAGAGCTGGAAACAAAAGAAGCTGATTGTGTTTCCTCAGCACTCATTAGTCATACTCTTGACTAATTGGCAAATGCTTTAAAAGACCATTAGCACCACACAGTCAGGAGAACTGCAGTCAGCATCTTCTTTGTTATGCAAACAAAACAGACACCACACACTGTTAAAGCACAACATGCAAGGTTGCAGTTCATATTATATTTGTATATATTTGCCCAGTAGGGAGATAATAGTCATCTCAAACCAGTTAATCCAGTGTTAAAAAGAATTAACTGCATCGAATTCACTGGAGGAAAAGATGATTAAATCTAAAGGACTCCCTCCGTCTTTGACTTAAAGCTGCACATTTTACTTTCTTAACCCCAATTTCGCTCTTAACACTTCACTTAAAAGATCTTTTAAGGTTCAGAAAAGCCATTAATTTTCAGAGTGACACTCAGAATTGTGGCCCGTGACTGCAAATTTCTTATTTAGATGAGTTTTAATGTCATTTTCTTTTGTTTCAGACCCATTGTGATTCACTGTCATATGCAGCTTTAAGCCCCAAAATTGTATTTGCTGTTAATCTCCCACCAAGTGGTTCCCAGAACTGCTGTTGTCTTGTGACAGGAGAATAACAGCATATCAAAGGAATCCCATCTGGATTGTAATTTAATTGTATCTTCATGCAACCTCTGATGCATCTTCTTGCAGAATGGGACTGTGGTGAAGGTCTTTGTGCCACCTGTCACCTCCTTGGTTTTCTGGTGTGGGAGCAGACACCCGGCGAATAACCTTCCTTATGACCTGCTCAAGGCACAGGAAAAGATCTGATGGTGCCTGATTTTATAAAAACACCATCCCTATGATGTTTATTATTAATTTAGAGCAGGATAGGAGATGGGAATTAAGGTATACATTACTTTTCTACTGATGAGGTTACCATCTTGGTCCATATAGTGTTCCTCTGTCATGGTCTCACCTGGGATATTCTTTGCTTCTTCTCCCTGTAGGTATTTATGGTTAGCATGTGAATAAAAGCTTGCTAACTTCCTGAGCACTTCACACACTATTAAAAATAATCCTTCACCATCACCACACTGAAACAAAACACCCAGTGAGAAAAATAACCCTGACAGAAAGAGGATGGATTAGTCTTCATTTATGAACTGTAACAGGGTCAGTAGAGCTTGTAAACAAAGATATACAAAGCACAGTCATATCTAGACACACACATACACACAAATAGAATAAACCACCAATATACCAAGCAAGACTACTACGTATCACAGCAGACTGACCAGTCTATACTAAACCAAACCAAACCAAACCACGGCCCAGCTCAGCACCAGCTTCAGGCTTTCAGTGTACCTTTAAAATTAGACGGCGTCTGAAGATTCTGGTGGTTACTGTCTGTTCTTCCTCTGAACCGGAATCTACACTAACTCGCTGTGGAGGGAGGTTTTATTCGATCGTTACACAACAGAGGGAGTCAAGTGGAAAAAGAAGCACATGTGTAACTCCATAGTTGGCTGAAGCAGCAAAGACAACTTTTGATTAACAGAGAAGTTTAGGTTTCTTTAGCATAAGATGCGCCATATATTTATGTATTTTTGTAGGACTTTAGTACCCAAAATAAACAAAGATTTCATTCCCCATTGTTACAGCTACAACAGTCTTTAATATTACCTGAACTTTTTTCTCTGACACTAGTGTTCCCTCCTCCTTTCTGCCATTTGATGATTCTGATGAGCCGTCCTGAGGTGAGTGCTTTGAGTTGTTACCGTTCTGTCGGGACCTCCCTGATTCTCCCCTAGATGAGGAGGTGATGGAGTCACTAGAGTTCTCTTGGCTGTTGGAAAAACAAACAAAACAAAACACCAAATAAGTGGTCTTGGATAATATGAAAAGCTGACCTAAGAAAATTATGCACTATGAGAGAACCTGAGAGATTATTATTTTGTGACTCCATTTGGGCATTGTACTTTTTTATCATCTTACCTTTCTCGCCTGTCAAGCAAGTCTGAGCTGACACTGCGTCCTGGCGTTGGTGGTTCCACATTGACACTGGATGAATCGCTGTGCCAACCTGAAAGCGAACAAAGGTCTTGTTCTGCATGTTCAACCTGATCACAAATCTCCTGAATCCTGGACTTGGTCATCTCTTCGTTCTCCTCCTTTTCCTCTGAGCCGCCTTCGTTCTTCACCTCCTCCAACAAAGACCCTAATGCTTCTTCTATGATCTCTTTATCCTCCTCCTCTTCTTCATTGGAGCCAGACTCATTGGGCTGAAGTTCCTCAAGTGCCTCAACCCAGGCCTGAGGGGAGAGGCGGTCTACAGTCTGGTCCTCGACGTCCTGTTGTGACGTACTGCAAATATCCTTTCCATTGCCACACAACGTTGAATCCTTAAACTGCATATCTTCATGTGTTTCATCTATTCTGTCACCCTCACAGACAACTTTCTCAGCGTCTCCATCAACCTTTCTGCTATCGGCTTCAAATGTGGCACAAGCTTTTTCCATTTCATGCTCATTTCCTGCCAGGTCATACTGCTCGTTTGACAGCTGTACATCCCTCACCTCTTCCATGACATAGGCTGTCCTCTTATTCACGTCATGAATATGATCCCGCTGGTTACACACTAAATCTTTCTCTTCCTCTTCAAACCCCTCTTTCTGTTCCACCAAAATGGTATTTTCCTCTGCTAGTTTAGACCTATCTTTTGTTATCATCTCACATTTTCTTTCCACATTTTCAATTAAGTCTCGCTCTACCCACTTTTCCACTAACGCACTTCCCTCTTCCAACTCTGCCGCAGCCACTTCAACAACCTTCCCTAATTCTTCTGTCACTTCCTTTTCACCTCTTTTCAAACAAACATCCTGTCTTACCCCATTAAAGGGGTCCAGACGCACTCTTCCATCTCCAATTTGTGCTCTCTCTGGTGATGAAGGGGTTATCGATGAAATTGATGATAATGAAGGGGAAGATGTGGAGTATGCCATATCAACGTCTAATTCACACATCGTGGGAAAGGACCGTGACCTGGGCCTGTGGATTGGCTCCATTTCTTGAAAAGATCGGTCCTCCTCCTCGCTCAATAGCAGCTGATCATTCAGGGCAATGTGGGGCTTTCTGGGTTTACAGGAAACAGGATCAGGAAGTTCAAATACTGGGACAGATAGGGTGAGCTCACACGGTCTAGGGGGACTCCTAGGGGGGCTTTCTGGCTCTCTGTTACAGGGCTCTAACTCTGGACTCAAGGACAGGGGCTGAGGCTGGGAGTCAGCAAGCAAAGGTGTGTCTGGTTCTGGGTAATGGTGCTGTTGTTGGTGGCGGGCAAGGAAAGGATTGGGAGTGACGGGAAGGTCAGACTCCAGGAAGTAGGGATCAGAGTGCAGTGTGGCGGGGGACTGCAGCTCCGCTAGAATGCTCTGATAATCTGTAGGTGACAGGATGCAAAATGTACAGACATACACACACCAAAGCATAACACAAAAAATTTAACGCCCGAAAACACACCATAACACCACATGACATGGAAAATGGCACAGTGAATGAAATGCAAAGCATGTATCCAGACAACCGTTACCAAGGATGATTATATAAGGATACATTTAACCCTTTAAAGCCTGAAGCATGAACTAATTGCCAGAAAGAAAGAAAAAAAACACTACGAGTCAAAAGTTCTTGTTTAAAGGTCTTTCTTTCCTTTATGACTATTTACATTATAGATTCTCACTGAAGGCATCAAAACTATGAATGAACATATATGGACTTATGCAGTAAACAAAAACATGTAAAATAACTCAAAACATGTTTTATATTTTAGATTCCATCCTTTGCTTTGATTACTGCTTTGCATGATCTTAGCATTCTCTCAACGAGCTTCACGAGGTAGTCACCTGAGATGGTTTTCCAACAGTCTTGAAGGAGTTCCCAGAGATGTTGAGGATATGTTGGTCCTTTGGCCTTCACTCTGTGGTCCATCTCATTGCAAACAACCTTGACTGGGTTCCATCACTCTCCTTCTTGGTCAAATAGCCCTTACATAACCTGGAGGTGTGTTTAGGGTCACTGACCTGTTGAAAAATAAATGATGGTCCAACTAAACACAAACCGGATGGGATGGCATGTCACTGCAGGATGCTGTGGTGGCCATGCTGGTTCAGTGCGCCTTCAATTTTGAATAAATCTCCAACAGTGTCACCAGCAAAGCACCCCCACACAGTCACACCTCCTTCTTCATGCTTCACAGTGGGAATCATGCATGTAGAGACCATCTGTTCACCTTTTCTGCGCCGCACAAAGACTTGGCACATAGAACCAAAGATCTCAAATCTGGACTCATCAGACCAAAGCACAGATTTCCACTGGTCTATAGTCTATTCCTTGTGTTTCTTTCCCAAACAAATCTCTTCTGATTGTTGCTTTTCCGTAATGGTGGTTTCTTAGCAGCTGTTTGACCATAAAGGGCTGATTCACGCAGTGAACAGTTGATGCAGAGATGTGTCCGCTACTGGAACTCTGTGTGGTATATATCTGAGATCTAATCTGAGGTGCTTTTAACTTCCAAGGTTGGTAACTTGGATGAATTTATTCTCAGCAGCAGAGGTGACTCTTGGTCTTCTTTCCTGGTGTGTCCTCATGTGAGCCAGTTGATGGTTTTTGCAACTGGACTTGGGGACACATTCAAAGTTTTAGCAATTTTTCAGACTGATTGACCTTCAGTTCCTAAAGTAATGACTGACTGTTGTTTCTCTTTACTTAGCTGACTGGTTCTTACCATAATAAATACTAACAGTTCTCAAATAGGGCTGTCAGCTGTGTACCAACCTGACAACACAACACAACTGATGGTCCTAAACCCATTAAGGTAAGAAATTCTACAAACGAAACCTGACAAGGCACACCTGTGAAGTGAAAACCATTTCAGGTGGATACATCATGAAGCTCATTGAGAGAAGGCCAACGGTTTGCAGTGCTGTCAACAAAGCAAAGGGTGGCCACTTTGAGGAAAGACATATTTAGGGTTATTTATCAATTTCTTCTTTGCTACATAATTTCATATATCTTGCTTCATATATTTGATGTCTTCAGTATGTATCTACAATGTAGAAACTAGTAAAAATAAGGAAAAACCATTAAATGAGAGATGTGTCCAAAATTTTGACTGGTAGTGTATATTTCTGAGTTCTAACTTGTGTCATATTTGTAATATCCAGTGTGTGTATTTGTATAAGATGGAAGATGATAGGATGGCTGGATACTAGATTAATAAAATAAAATTAATGGATACATTCAACGGTACCAGACCAGCCACAACATTAAAAGCACTGAGAGAGGTGAAGTCAATAACATTAATCATATTGTTATATAACAACATTCTACTGGAAAGTATTAGTCTAAAGGATTGATATGAACTTCAAACCTAGCAAACTACATGAGCATCAGTGGCATGCCCTGGAAAAAGTCCAAGCTGGACAGAACTGGACACTAAGACAGGTTTTATGTTGATCTCCTGATGGATCAGAGCTGCTTGATTGTGATTCGAGGACCTATACAACACTAGTCAGGTGGTTTTGATGTTGTGGCTGATTAGTTTCATATTAAATCTACTGTATATAAAGAAATATTTTATAAGTAGTAATCACAAATGCTGGTCGCTGTTGCTCTTATTTTAAGGATTTTGTCATTGGGGTAAGGCATTAAAAGTGGGAAATATTACTGACATGAGGCTATATAGTGTGTGATATGACTAATATTTACCAGGGTGCTCTGTTACATGCTCACATGGGATAGATGACAGATGAGAGTTTTTAGTAGGAAGAAGCATGGAGTAGAAGGAGAACAGGATAAAGGATAGCAAATGCTAAAGATATATTTCCATATTAGAAGGATCGATGCGGGTTTGAATGGGAGGAGGATTAACTGAGGGTGCACAAGTACACTGACAAACAGGACAGGGAGACAGTGAGCGGAGAGGTGGGGAAGAAGGACTTGGGCTAGGACAACGTGATCCTGAAGGAGAGATGGGAGGGAGGGTAGACATGGAAAGTGGGGACACTGGGCGGGAAGAGGAGGCCAGCTGGGTCATTAAAGGCTCTTTGCTTGGAGAGGCAGTGACAGAAGGTGAGGCTGTGCCTGGGGTTGACACAGGTATGGTGATAGGTTGAGACTGGCTAGGAGACATAGAGGAGGGTGCAAGGGTGGGGTTGGTTGGAGTTGTTATAGGTTTAAAGGTATCACCAGTTTGACAAGTGACTGATAGTGCTTGCAAAAGGTCCAGAGTAGGTATGCTGAGTCTGGGGGAGGCTGGAGCAGATGTGGGAGACGCTGGGACAGATATAGCGGAAGAAAGAAAAGGTGATGGTGTATGAGGAGCAGGTGAAGAAGGTAAAGGTGAGGTAATAAGAGGGATTGGGGAAGAAGCAAGGGGAGAGAAAGGAAAGCCCGGGGATTGACGAGGGTCAGTATTGGGACACTGAGGGATGGGACATGCATGGGGAGAGGTGAGAACGTTGAACTCTGCTGGCTGAAATGGCGCTGAAGGTGCCAAGTCTTTGAGCAAAATGGACGACTCATAACTTGGCGAACGGCGTGGAGGAAAAGGATGACAGTAAAGCACTGCTGAAGGTGTAAGGGGAGTGGGTGGAGGTGTTGGGGTTGGTGTTGGAAAGAAGGGACTGGGTGTCTGCAGGAAAAAAGCTGCTTCTGGGCCTCCGGGAGTTAAGGGGATAATTATGCAAACTATGGGGAAGGAATAAGGTAAGATACAAAAAAAGAGAAATAAAAAGAAACAAAAAATACATTAAACACAGTGAAACATGCTTGCACAACAGGACAATGAGTGAATAATATGGGTGGATAAGGAGCAGGCATATGAGGATTTGACCAACACATGACTCTTAATTTGCGGTTATGTGCTGTTATCAGCAGTGGATATTGCTGCTGGGAGTTGATGGGAGGCAGGAGGAGAAGGAGGAGGAGGAGGAGGAGGAGGAGGAAGAGGCAGTCTGGTTTCACAGAGGAAGACATTCTCTCATCTATCCAAGGAAGGCTCTGAGGAATTGGAGGAGAACTAGGAGAGCTAAACTAAGTCAGCAGAGAAAAGCAAACTACAGGGTTATATTATTTCTGCATAAGACACACATTGAAAAACATTCAAAGCAATATTTAGCATGCAGCGTGCACTTAAAGTGGAAATTAACAACAAATATTAATCTTCTGTGACAACTGGATACAGCAGTGATTTGCAGAGTATTTACCCTGAGCGTGAACTAATTTAAGAACGAGAGTTAATTTAACAGGAGCCAATTAAAATCAATGCAAGTAATAAAGTGCTTTATGAAGAAAGTTTTAATTTAAACTAAATATTAAAATAAGATTCTAAATCCGAGTGTAAATCACCACTCTTGTGATTTTGATTTCACTAGTATGATACAAATGTGATCCATGCATTGCCACAAGAAAAAGAAGGTAGCAGGGAGAGGTAAGAGGTCAGCTAGACAAAGCTAAACTTTACCATCAGCCTGATCCCGGAAAACAGCGTTATCATCGGCAAAACATCTTGTGCCTGAAATGTTACCATAGTCAAATATTGGCCCCTCCAGCAAAGTCACAATATCCATCCGATTGACTTTGGTCAGCACTGCAGTTAAGGCATCCGCTGTGGAAGAAAAGCGATAAAAACAGTAAAACAGGATTTATTCCTTTGAGCAAATGTAATTATGCAGATGTTTTGATTAGTCATAGCAAAACATATTTAGTAAAGCAAATATTTTTTAGAGCATCTGGATGATTTTTCAGCAGAAAGAAAGCAGAAAACCACGGTGGGGGCGATAATAAGGAATGAAAATATATGCCTTTCGTAGGGTCTTTACCTTACAATATAAAGTCTCCTGAGGCAACTGTTGTTGTGATTTGATGCTATATAAATAAACTGAATTGAATTGAAACCAAAAAAGAGTAAGTAAAAAGAAAGATGTATAGACATAAAAAATAGTCTTACTTGTGGCGTTTTTCCCTTCTCGACTGACCCATTTCTTAAGAAGCATGAAGCTCTGTGCTGTCAGAGAGTTCGGGTTCTCTAGTCTAATGTGATTGATCTCATCCACTGTGAAGTTCATCTCCCGAGCCAGCTCTATTGAGACACAAAAAGCAAGTCTAACATGAATACTCAAACTTTAGTGAATTTTTTTTGCACTATCCATAAGTAAAATTGTTCTACATCATATGCACAGTGCAAATATAAATAAATTATAAAAATCCTGTTGTTATAAAAAAAAAAGGTTTGTAGCATTAACACTTTATTTAAAATGAAGTGCCTTCCTTTATTTCCTCTCCTTTTTTAAGTCTTTTAAGTTTGTCATCTTAACACTACATTATAACAGTATATATCAGGGGCTTTGGGTGATAGTCAGCCTGAAGATGGCAGTAAATAACAAGGCTTGGGGGCTTGAGAAATAAAGAAAGACAGACTGGGAAAAAAGAGCAATGATTATCACCTGTCCAACTGAGTCCCAAGTGATCCGCAACAATAGCCATGCGCAAGTCCGTTCGCTCACAAGGACTTTGGGGACCTGGCAAGATAGAAGACATTTATTCATTAATACCAATAACATTTTTCTTCACTTACACACTAATATAAAAAGAAAAATGTGTATAATTTTCCTTTTCTGGCCACTTATTTGTCATGATTATCAGCATTAGTTATAGCTGTGATAAAATATTTCGATTTCTATGGCTACCATATTACTGGAATCATTTCCACAAGATGGCAAGGAAAGGATATTTCATACTAGAGACGCTATGGGGAACATAAATGTGTTTATATAGTAAGTGGTGCTCTGTGACAAAACAAAGCATAACATGACTCTCAACAACAGACTTCTAAAAATCTACAGTGTAAAGGCCTATGTTAGAATCTAAAATGTTAACATGCGAAGACGCTTTTGTGTGTTCTTTGCCAACACCAGTTAGTTTAAATGATGACTGCATGAAATAGTCTGTAAAAACAAACTAGCACAATAACTCAATAACGACCCTGCACAGACAGACATACAGACAGACAGAGACAGACCAGGGATTTGTAAAACAAGTGACTGGGTGTGCCAGTGACCAGTCACTACTACTGGCATGCTGATTCTAACTATGGAAGTTAAACAGGGTCAAAAGAGGAGAACAGAAGAAAGAGAATATTGCAACACGGACAATACAGTACACAGTACATCAATGAAATTTGTTTTAAAAATGACAGCTACTATTCTGAAGGGAATATGTAAACACGCCACAGGCATTCCAGTCAATCCATTAAACGATCACAACGATGTCATGCAACTACAAGTGAAATATATAAATATATAGATGTATTTTAAACATAGTGTGAAAATTTTACAAACTAGGCTTGATCTCCGCGATGGGAGGCGTTCGAGACCCTGTGAGTCCCTGACTGCCCTCCTTCCCACCAGTCCGCCTACTCCTCCTGCTCCTCTCACTGCCGGAGGCCCTGTCCGTCGTCGCCACCTTTGCCCTTACGGACGCGGCCCCGGCCTCAGCCCTCGAACCTCTACCAGACCTGGATGAGCGGGAGGGCTGGGAGGGCTGGGAAGGCTGGGAGGCGTCCGACAGAGAGGTGCTCCGGGAGGTGCTGTCTTCCTCCGACTGCTCTGTCTGCGTCTTTTTCTCCTCGTCTGACAGGCGGTCCACCAACTTTAGCGTCTCCCCGCTAATGTCTTTAAAGTATTCGATGGTGCGCTTACAAAGCTCACTAGGGTTTTCCTGTCTGTCTGGTCTACATACTCCCTCAATTGCGACACTGCTGACCTGATGCCTGTCCTTCAGTGGAAGCCTTGAGGGCAATTGTATGGCTGCTCTCTCTGTGGCCAATGCCCTCATTGGCTGTGAGGTAACCCGAACTGAAACAACTGAGCTAGCTGTAGTAGCAGGGCTGCTCTTTTTAACATCCTTTATTGGTATCCTAGACCTGGGCTCTACTTTGGCTATGGCTGGCTCGCGCCTTTTTTTAACCTCAACTTTCACTGCTTGTTTCGGCTTCTGTTTACCTATGGCTGTTCCCTGCGTGTGAAATGACCACCCTGATGCTTTCACTGGAAGTCTTGACTTGGGCTGCTTCACTTCATTTTCTTTAACTGTTTCATTTTTCTGCGCCTGCACCTGACTACTGCTGTGCACTTCAGCTCTTTCTTCTAAATCCCTACAACAAAGTGTTTCTATCCTACTAGCTTTTTGGAGGGTGGGTTCAGAAGAGGACTGCAAATTAAACACCACACTGCCACACTGTATGTAGTTGGCCTGTACACTGGAGGACTCAAGGTTATTATTGTTGTTGCAGTTTTCCGAGGGGTAATCTCTTCTTTCTAATCTGGGCGAAGTGTGGCTGCTAGACTTGCTGTCTGAAGACTGCCCCTCTATACTAATGTATTCTGGCACCAGCTGACCCTCAGATATCTCAGCTTTACAATCAGTGAGATCCCCTGAGTCTTTTTTCACAGTTATAGAGGCAGCTATGCCCATCTTAATAGGAGTACGTAATTTCGAATCAACCTTAGAGGCTGTGATTGTGCATGATGAGGCAGTTTCAGCTATGGCTTCACAGATGGGGGCATCAGTACCAGCATAGCCAGTGTCACTGCGAGGCTGTGCAGGACTGCATTTTGCTGTAGTTGCTGCTGGTGTTGTTGGTGTAGTGCTGCTGTCTGTGGTAGTATCTATAACCTTCACCTTTCCGTCTACAGTGGCCCTCTCCCCTGTTTTTGATTGAGAGGAAAGTACCCCCAGGATCTTGCCCCCTCGCCCCTTTTCCCCTGTTTTAGGGTCAGAGGAATGCTCACCAATCTGGAAAAACTGAAGCCTCTCTTCAACAAAGTCCCGCTTGCTCATGTCAATAGCACCACTGCGGGTCATCTCAAACATCTTCCCTTCGTGGAAAGGGAAAGGGTTAGGCTCACTAGTCGGTGTGCTCTCATCAGTTGGTGTTCGAGCAGGGGTTGTGTCAGGAGTTGTAGCCTGTGAGTCCTCCACTGATAAGCCGTAGGGTTTTGGGTCGTCATCTTTTGATTTGGACTCATAAACCCCTTCATTATCAACCCCTTTTGTGGACCAGGGGTCAAAGTCCAGACCTTTCGTGGCCACAGTTTTAAAAGGTGAATTCAGCTCCTCTTCAAGTTGATAGCCAAAGTAGTTTTCTCCAAAGCCCTGCCTATCTGGATGTCTTCCTTCAAGGGTGTAATCTTTTTCATCCCCACTACTTTGCAGAGAAGATGAACTGATTTTAGTCTTTCCATCTCCTCCTTCCTCACATTTCTCTTCCTCTATCACTTCAAGCTTGGACTGGCTAAATGCACCTGCTGTTTTTCCATCATTAGACAGGCTAGATGTTTTTGGATCTTCGCTCAGTCCATCATCCTCATCCTGAAGGTCATACCCATCTAAAGAGTCAATTTCAGTTGCATCTGTGTCATGAGAGAACTCAGCTGTGGTTGCTATTGAGCAATCAGTGATTGACTGATCATTGCCATTTTGTTCAAAATCAGCATCCTCTCCCTTTACTACACCATTGATCCCAGAGTCCTTATTTCCATTTTTCTCCGATTTTTTGGGTTTTGGACATTTCTCTCCTTCTTCCTTCATTTTAAATGTATACTTTTTCAGTGGGATGGGATGAAAGACAGACTCATCATCACTAGAGTCACTGTTATCGGCACCAGGGGGAATAGGGGATGGAGGCTGGACCCTGATGACTGGCTCAGCTAAGAGGTGTCTATCATGTTCCTCTTGCAGGTTAACCTCCATCATCTCTGTCTCTGAAGAAGAAGCACACGAACCCCTTTTCTCTGGATTGGACTGTTCTGCTTCTATAGGAGGAGGCGGTGGAAACTCTATATAAGCCACCCTTTTGTCCTTTGACCTTTGTCTCTCTCCATCTTGCTTTTTATTCTCTGGGGAAGCTGGCTTAGGTTTCTCCTTTGAGGGCTCTTTGTAGATGAAGGATTTTCCTTCTTCCTCCTCAGACTCCTCTGGGATAGGACTTGGCATGCCAGGCATGAAGCCTATCACAGAGTCTGGCATTCTGGAGGTCAGGCTCATATCCTCTGAGCTGGGAGTCTCAGGGGTAACAGGACTTTTCCCAGAGCTTTCTATGAAAGTCACTTGTTCTAGAGTGTCATCTTCTGGACTTCCTTGAGGAGATGGTGACTGCTTTTGTTTGACAGAGTAAAATGCACCCCTAGTTTCATGCACTGTCCTACTCTCATGGCTTACTATCTTTTTGTATGTTCCCAGCTGACCTGAAGCTGTTTCTTTCTCATACTGCTTTCCTACTTGGATGCTAACATAAACAGGCAAGGGCTTAATATCTTTAAAACCCTCAGTTACAACTACAGGAGTTACTTGATCCAAATATTCTACTTGATCACTATCAACACCATTACACACTACATTTGACTGGCTACCCTCTGATGAATCTGTGGATTTTCCTACTGATGATCCACGGGTAGACTTGTTGGATTCAGAGCTACTGTGTACCCGATTTCGAGCTGAACTACGAGACCCTGCCCTCTCAAACGGTTCAATAGGGGTATCAGATTTTAAAGGGGGAGATTTCTGATTTTCTGAGAAATTAGATGGCTTTCTTACAGGAATTTGTGATTCCGAGTTTTTTTTTAGACTATCGTTGCTGTTTGGACTTTCTCGGACAACAAATTCTGTGTAGATTATTTTTTTTGTTGTTTCTTGTCTTTGAGAATCACTATTATTGCTGCCTTTCATAGAATCATGAATTAATGAATTAGATAGTTTGGGAGATTGAGGTTTATAGTTTCCATACCCTTGGTTCTCCCATGTTCTGAATAACTTGCTCTCTTCTTGATCTTTCCCACTCGTCTCACGCTTGGGTGAGAACTTATTTGTTTCACTCTCTTGACAACTCCTCTGGCTTCCCACACCATCTCCTGTTTTTGGGGCACCTGAACCAGCAAAGACCTGGTAAACAGGAAGCTTACTTTCCTGGAGCTTTCTGATAGGAGGATTTGAATTTTGAACACCCTGAGGATTCCTATCTTGCCTTTGAGCCTCTTGCTCAAACTTTAGCCTCACTGCACTGACTTTGGAGGAAGACATCTGAAAAGGTTTAGGGTTTTCACCTGTGGTTACCTGTGATTTACCATCGCCTTGTCTTCTTGGGTCTGAATCACAATACTGCAACAATACTCTCCTTTCTGGACTGCTTGGTAAACTGGCACATTTCCTGTCACTGGAATTGAACCTGTCTCGAAGCCTTTCCCTGCTCCACTCTTCCCCACTACTCCCACTCCTATAAGCTGATCTTTCTGGACTGCTGTGTGTAGAGCTAGGCCCTGACCGTGATTCTCTAAAGTCTGGTCTACGAGATTTCTTCTCTGGAGATGACAACTCATCATTGAGCTGTTCTGTTTTATCACGGAAGAACTGAGACACCTCACTTAGTTTTTCCTCTGCCTCTTTTACAGTTCTGTCCACCCTGTCCTCATATATAAGCTGTTCTCTGTCCTTATTCTGTGCATCATCTGACACACGCATCCAGACAGACTGCTTGGGGCTACCAGGCTCAGATGAATATTGCAAAAGCGTCAGTTTGTCAAAGTTGTCATCAACATTGGCCATTCGTCCAGATTTATCAAAGACGTTTCTTGTTGACCTAAAGACATACTCTGTCCTTGGCCCAATTGATCTACCCTCACTGTGACTGCTTCTATCTGGTGAGCAGAAGCGAGACCTATCTCTCAAATATTCTTCTGTGTCAGAATGAGATTGGTCAAATTTCTCAGAGAGTAGCATTTTCTCTGCAAAATTGTAAGACTCCCCTCTAAGCTCTGATGATTCATCCTCATTGTACTCAACAGACTGTTGGCTAAGTAGCTTTAGAGTTTTGTAAGAGTCATCTGTCATGAGCTGGGCTGAATTAGGGCGACTATCTTCCTCCTGGGACATGGGTGTGTTCACTCTTGGGGAGTCAAGGTACACTGGGAGAGACTCCTCGGTCTCTTCCTCATCTTGTCTATTCCCTGGATAGTAGTACATTTCCTTCTCTGCATGGTTTTTTGTCTCTCTGATGATGACTTCTGTTGGTTCTGTTTTATTGCCTTTTTCAATATGAACTTCAATTATTCTTTCAACTTTAGGTTTGGAATTGATATCCTCAAGGACTCTCTGAGATGTTTCCTCATTGCTTGACTTGTGTTCAAACAGTCCAGCCAGCTCTCTAGAAGGGTCTTTGCCAGACTGAAATGCCTTCATTATGTCATGCACAGACATAGTCTCCTCACACCTCTCAGATGCTGATTCTTTGCCAGTTGGTTTGTGGTACACCATCCTGGTGGTAGTAGTGATGTGAGTTTCCTCCTTTACCCTCATCCCTTTCCCCATGGGATCTTCGTCAGGGCTGACTTTTATTGAATAGCATTTATTCTGGTCTGCAGTTGACGTAGTTTGATTTTGATGCCCTTTAGCATCTGAATCAATATATCTTACAGGGTGAGAATCCTCCATTGCAGGTTGTTTGTTGTCCTCTGGAGACTCGTAACTCCTGATGACATGGACAACCTCAGTTCTAGTCTCAGTGATCACTGGTGGAACTGGGATATCCTGAAAAAGGGCCTTGGGGCCCATGCCTTCTGCACTTTGAGGGGCAGAGGGTGTTCTTTCACTTCTGGTCTCAAAGCCACTGTCTGAGAGAGGGCTTTTATCTTGTTCATGTGAGATATCATCAGGGGATTCTAGCACAGTATCTGCTCCAAAAAGCGTATCAGCTATTTTACTGATCTCCTTGTCTGAAGAAGAAGACCTCATGTTTGTTGGAGGCATTTTGAGCTTATGCTCCTGAACTGCTATGGTGGGTTTTAAAACACGTTTTTGCTTCTCTTTCCCATCTTCTTCTCTTTTGCCTTCATCTGCTTTATGCTTTGTATCATACATTTTGGTGAACGAGCTGCTGCTCACATCAGTGGCCAGGTAGTCAACCACTTTGGACAGATTGAAATCTCGATCAGGAATTGGTTTTGATTTGGCTTGAGGGACCACTGTCTCATATCTTGGGGGATAGCTCCAGTTGCTTGGTGGTTGTTCAACTTGTACTTTCGAGAAATGTATGTCATCCAGTGAATCCCTGGCCAGGGAAACCCTACCATCCTTCACACCATCTTTAGTAAGGATTTCACTGACTTTTACCAAGTCTTGCTTTACTTTCTCTACAATCTGATATGGTTCCTCATCGTCTATTTTAGCCTCTCTGGGAGAATCAGACTGAAATCCTTTATTTGCTGTGGAATTTGGGTCTGTCTGCAAAATGGCTGACATTCGAATCAAGTCCTCCTTCATTTCAGCTACATCCTTCAGAATCTCTTGGCTAGATGACAGTGGTGATGTGGTATTTGACTTGAGGCCAGCAGAAAAGGGGGCTTTGATAGGGGAAAGTGTTTTGGCAAAGGAAGACTGCAACTGAGTATTTACCTCAACTGGCACAGTCTTCCTTGGGGAAAGAAGAGCAGCAGCTGACTTTGACACCTCAGGTAACTTTTTAAACTGGTGCTCTGGCACCACATTAATAACAGAGTACACTGGAACAGTCATTGTACTGGACGTTACAGCAGTGGTAACATTAGTGGGGGATCTTAGTGAGGGATACAGGGAATTAGAAGCTGAGGATCTAATTGACTGATATGAGGAAGACGCAGAAGAAGACATGGACTTCAGGGTGCCATAGCCTGCAGAGCAAGAATTGAATGTTTTTTCAACTTCATCAAATGCTGCATTGACACTTGTGGTTGCAGCATTGGTGGTTGCTTGTATCCTCTCTTGCAGACTGCTGGAGAGAAGAGATGTTGGGGATGAAGAACGGTACTGTGTGGGCGAGACACTTCCATTGATCAAAGCTGCAGCACTTGGGGAGGAGTTGGATTTCAGTGGTGATGAAAGGGATGAAAACAGGTTTCTTGCAGGGCTTGTGACATCAGAGGCAAAGGAGCGCATAGAAGAGAGACCAGGTACAGTTTTTATAGGTGAGGAGGACGATGCAGTGCCACTAGATCCTCCTATAACGGTCTTATATGGCAGGGGTGAACTGAACATACTCAGAGAAGATTTGGGAGAGCTTGGTGGAGTCATGCCCATAGATGATCTTTCAAGAAGAGTGCTCCCTCTTTCAGGGACAGTTAAAGGGGAGGTTCTAGCAGACAATGCTGCCAATCCTTTCATAGACAGAGGATCTGGGGCACTTTTCCCTGGTGAAGAAAGGGGACTGGGGCTGACCTGGACGGGGTACTGAGCTTGCTGGACTACCGTTTTTATAGGAGAGGAGATAGTTCTGTAAGATCGGATGGGAGAGGCTATGTCACTAACTGACTTTACAGAAGATGCAGGTGATCCAGGGATGTTTGTCTTGATGGGGGAGGCAGAGTTGATGGACCAGACAGACTTTAATGGAGAGGCAGAGGGCGTGTTGGATGACGAACTGGAGAGGGAGCCAAACCCAGACTTGGCTTGGCCAGGGACGGCGACAGGAACAGGCGACCACGCCTGATAAGGTCTCGTTGAAAAGACAGGTTTGTGAGGGTAGCTAGAAGGCTGTGTTCTCGGCGAGCTTCGATCAGTTGTTTCTTCAACAATAATTTAAACCAAAAGCAATAAGGAAGTAAAAATAAAATCCAACATAAAATAATTTGAAATAAAACATAAAAACCAGAAAGAGAAATTTGAGTCAGTCAGAAAGGGCATTATTCTCAAAGGCATAATTTTACACTTGAAATATAAAAGGCCCATATTACAAGTGATGATGAGCAATGAGAATAAATACACTCAATACAGAATGGATCTTGGGAAAAATAAACAAAACAAACAAAAAACAAAAACAAAAATGTTTGATATGATAAATGTGACAAAAAGGACATGATAACCAAAATATGCAATTCCATTGACTTTTGATGTGCTTAATCTATTTGCTCCTAACAACAGTGCCTTTTACTGTGTATGTTTGATTAAAAAGTCATTCTCTTTTCATTTAGTACATTTTCAATGCCAGGTGACCCCACAAGTGTGTATTGTTAAAAAAAAATATATCACCTTTATATTTTGGTCACAACTTAATAAATAAAATACAAGGTTGCACTTTACAAAAAAGTGTGACCTGAAATGCAAGATTTATTTAAATGGTCACAATATTAAGAATCTTTAAGTATCTTTAGCTAAGTATATTATTAAATAATCTTAATCCTTTTCACAAAATGGTCAGACAGACAAGTTTAGAATAATAATAAAGCAAAGATAGTAGATCAAGAAGAAAGAGATCTGAGGAGCTCACAATATCTGTGAGTAAAAAAAAAAAAAAAAATCAAATCTTGTGCTCTGACAGACTCACTCTGGGGGGGGGGGGGGGGGGGGGGGGGAGAGATAAAATAAG
>VURO01002978.1:0-13516 GCA_015108175.1 Pelvicachromis taeniatus | reverse complement strand
GGGAGGGAGGGTGGGCTCACTCTGGGGGGGGGGGGTAGTTAATGTAAAGTGCAACCTATTTCTTGTTAATATACACAGCCGCACACAATCATAAAGCCAATAAAAGAGTGAAATGGCCGCAGAAAGAATGAGAACAATTCAAAATAATATTTTTATTCAACATGAATTAAAACATTTCTGTTAAAATGATACACAAACAGACATTGATACCTGTGACAATAACATAACAGTCAAAACAGGGAGACATCTTGTCAACATGGGGTGGGTAAGCAAAGCGTGACACACAGTAAACCATGCAAATGTTTGCGGAATGAAAGATGACAAAAGAGTATGTGTTGGGTGGTGGGAATAAATGCTCAATGGACATGTTTTGTCAGGATTCTATATTCTATGTAAATGAGAGGTAGAAATATGTAAACTATATCATGGGACCTTTCAGACACTAAAACTGATTAAAATAACAAATATCTGAAACCAATTAAAAATTTCACGAAGGTAAAAATGGGAAACTCACTCGCTGCTGGGTCGGTCAAATAGCTGTAGCGCTTACGCAAAGCTAAGGAGGCAAAGGTATGACGTCGCTCTGGCTTTTCAGTCTGAAACAAACAAAAAAGAACAAAAGATGCTTTAACATAAAAATGAGGTCAAATGTGCTTGAAACTAACAGAAATAAGTGTTTTTGTTAACCTGTTAATTTAGATGTTATAGTGCAAGGAAATAAACCTGCTTTTTTAGTCAACCAGTGCATGCTGTTAGTACTTGCACAGGGAGGCACTCCAGGTATGTGCCTTCAAATAACTATAAACGGCCAATTTTTAGCCAATTTTTAGTGTAAATGCAATTACTAGTTTTAAATGTAGCCTTTGTAAAGAGGTAGGTAACTCAGAAAAATGAGTGCTGTGTGTTGATTCTTTGCAGACAAACAGCATAAGTTTTGACTACAATTTGTTGCAAATCGTAATGAACTTGTTTGCCAAACCTTAACTATTCCAATATCACACTGTTGTTGAGATATATGTTTATAGTTGGAATACTCCTCCATAAATGTTTTGGCATGCAGCGGAGAGAGTTAGTACTCTTGTTACAGAAAAGCCAAAGAAAAGGACAAAAAGTACGAGAAACCCCAATACAAAAAAACAATGACTAAGTGGACAAATAATAAAGGTTACGGTTACACGTCCGGCTGATACCAAAGTCCCTATATGTTTATAGTAATGACGAAGTCCTGTTTAACATGTATGGAAAATAAGATAGTGATGAAAAACAAGCTGAGATGTAATACAGCAACTGGCTCCACTGGACTTGGGATGGAGACAACGATAAATAAATCCTTGCAGATTAAAACAATTGCCATTTCCACTCATGCACTGCAGGGTCAGGATCGACACGGCTGTGTAAAAACGTGCGCTCAGAAGCATCTTCCACATTTATCTACAGAACTGGTATTTGCAAAACGCATATATACAACGTTCTCTGCAGTAAAGCCAACAGAAAGGACGACAAAGAAGAAGCGGCTTCGTGTGATGATGAAGAATTTGTTTACCTCATCATCAGGATCAGACTCCATATCCTGTGGTATTCCAAGATGCATTGCAGGAGAGGAGAGAGATGACACAATGGAGAGCAGGGAAGTTATAGTGAGCGGGAGGTGAAAATAAAACTCAGGGAATGAAAATGGAGCAGCAAAAACAACAAAAAGCATCAAAAATCTATGGGATTAATAAAAACACACGGCAAAATAAACAAAAGCAAAAGCAAAGTAAATACAGTTTCTTGTGATCAATCAACACCACAACAAACAAACAAACAAACAAAGTATTGTTTTGTTGTTTTTTGGCATAATGTCTATGTACCCACTGAGAGCCAGGCACTAGAGCAAAGCATGATGTGCATGTGTGGCTGCAATGTGTACGTTGTGGGGTCTTATGACTGGCACAGGCTTTAACATTAATAAAAGACACAAGGAGCAGGCCGTGACTTCTAGACCAGGTGAGCTTCAATGACTTCTCTTGACCTCAGGATGACAGTGTTTGTTGCTCTTCAACTAGTTCATTTACATGTAGATGATATGAAGCGGCCTAAAAGAATCAACAGTTTAATCATGGAAATCGTACCTTCTTGTGGGTTGGCAGTGTGATATTCAAATTGCATATGGCAGTCTGTGGAAGGCCTTTTGTGGTTTTTGGCTCTCTCAGGAAGGAGAGGCGGCCACATGGTTCTTGGCCCATGTCTCTGATCTGCAGAAGACAGTAAACACTTGTTCAACGAAACCTAATGTCACTTTAAAAAATGCATTTCTTCGTAATTCCAGGAGTAATTATCATTGCATCTCAACCTATTGCAGTGCCTTTATATACAAGTAGAGATATAACAGGGAAAACTATCATTCATTTTTAAGCATGCATGTCAAAGAACATGAGATAAATAATGCAGACTTAAGGAGAGTTGTTTTTGAAATGCACCTGTATAAAGGAGGCTACAGTAAATGCTAGCAGAGAGGGTGACAGGAGGAACACATCCTATACCTTTACGTTGAAAGGAAGTCTGTTTTCCTTGAAGGAGAAGAAGTTAAATACCAGCTGCTGCCCGCTTTTAGCAAGAGGGGAAAGATTGCCATAACAGTCCACGTAGATCGGCTTGCCCTCAAGAACCTACAGAAATCCATTATCCAAAGATATAGAATCACAGCACATTGTTTGATTTTATTTGTCAGTGCAGTTTTTATTAGACTCTCTTACTGCAGAACATTTGTTTGCATGCCCATCCCACCTCAATATCTTTGCTGCGCGCCACCTCCTCAAAGTTCTCCTGCTGCTCGAGGGTCTTGTCCACTTTGTCGTCTGTCATGCAGAAGCAGCGCAGCCGAGCTTCAACAACATCATTCATCTTGGCGAACACCACAAACTTGGCCAGGTACGGCACGCAGATCAGCTCCCGGTATAACTGAGACGCTAGACTCACCGTCTCAGGAATCTGGTGACAGTCTGCGAGCCAAAACCTGAGGGGGGAAAGATCCGAGGCAAGAGGGCAGAGTAGGAAAAAGAGAGGAGAAGGGGATGACGACACAAAGAGTAAATAAATAAAGCGATTTTTGTCTGAATCTTCTCACAGGCCTATAACAGTCATTCTAAATAATAATTTAAGTGATCAAACAAACTTGGCTATTTCTCTAAAGGGTGCAAAAAGACACATGACATCTGTGTATTAATTATTATAGAGTACCAAAGGGTGCTCTGTTAGTATCAGGCTGCACACTCACCATGTGATTTAAATCAAGTTAGGATGGAAATTCATGACTTTGCGTAATGTAACTGAAAGGTTCACTTGCTGAGGTCAGTTTAGCAGCATACCTCAACAATCTGTGGTTTAATGACTTTGTGCCACACGGCTAAATGTGTAACTAAGTGCAACCCTGTCAGAGGGGAACTCGGGATTCTGTCAACCAAGTGATTGTATTTTTGAGCTTTTATCTTGTGGTATATTTGAGTATTTACTGCCAACGTCTGCTAATACACACTCAATATTTTGAAGTCCAAAATGATGTTTTCTGGAAGAGAGTTAAACCCTCTTGGGTTACTTGTTGGGACTTCCACTGCGGTGAGACTAGACCTGCAACTAACTGCTTTTATTATGAAGGTCTTCAGAAAATAGCAAATATACACTGATATTTGATACTGACATATATACTCTGAATCAACCATACTTTAACCTATTACTTTTATTAGTGATACATCTAGTCATTACTGTTTATTATTAATAAAGAAATGTACACCTGTTTCTAGGGCTCAATGTACTATATTCTCCCTCCATGGATGTAACAGTTTCACTCCAAAATTTGTCCAATTAGTCAAAATTTAGCAATTTTCTCAATACTTTATATTTATTTATTCAATCAAGTCAGAGGTGTAGCATGGCTGGCATTTGTTTGTCTGTCAGCAAACTCATTTTATGACAACTGATTGACAGCTGGGGCGTCGTTATTCTGTATATATGTAGTGGTCCAGTTCTGATTTGCCGTGTGTATAACATACGAGTGTGTCTCACCTGGCCGAAACATTTGTGGTGAAGGAAACGCAGTCAGTTACAAAGGACAGTGGTGTGGTTCCTGTGATGTCCTCCCACTGCGCAGGGGAGGTTCCCCCTGCATTAAAAACAGGGACAAAAAATTAGCTCACTGACTTTTCAACATGGGCAGTTTGTAGCTTATGTAATCGCTGTTCTTTTATCTTCTTGGTTCCGCATTTTTTACTATTAAAGTAGACCTGATGAGACTATTCGATCCATAATGATTTGTATGGTGCTGTGCAAAAGTCTTAAGCTACCCCTTATGTTTTATAATTTTATTTTGTATATTTTCCTCGAAAATGGAAAATAGGTGTACTGATATGTAAAAACATAAATGGAAACAAAGTAGATAAGGCAAAAGCAGAGTTTTCACGATTATAATAAGCTTGAAAGTCAGTATTTGTTATGACCACCTTTAATCTTCAACACACTCTAAACTCTCTTAGGCAAGCTTTCCTTTAATTTCTTTAAGTAACCTTCAGGAAAAGTTCTCCAGGATTCTTGAAGGACATTTTGTTCCACTGATCACACACTGCTTCAACAATGTTGAGGTCCTGGCTCCGGGGAGACCCCTCTATGACTGAGAGGGCTCCATTGTGTGTTTGTCTATTCAGGTATGATTTTACTGCATTGGTGATGTACTTGAGATCAATCTCAAGCCCCAAAAAAGATGGTATTGCATAGTGAATCTAAATCTTATGGTATTTTTCTGCGGTAATAATTCCATCAATTCCAACAGGATTCCCAACACCACTGGCTGAAATACAGCCCCAAACCATGACAAAGCCTCCACCAGGTTTTACAAATAGCCATAAACACTCACTGCTGAATCTCTCTCCTGATTTTGTCTGTACATATTGAGTGTTGCAGACATTTTTTAGGCCTGTCAAGTGCCTTTTCTCTACTTAAATTATTCATATTTAGGGCAGTGTTAAGTGGCTTAACAAACACAAAACTGTTTCCTCAGAAAATGTTAGGTAAAAAGACTGGACTTTTTTTTGAAAATGAATTGAAATACAGCCAATTTCCAAAGACAAACTTCAGAAATCCTGGAGAATTGTTGCTTAAGACACTGAAGAAAAAAAAAAAAGTTGGTTTTTGGAAGCAAAACAGAAATAAATGACAGGTGGCTCAAGACTTTTGCACAGTGCTATATAATAATAAAAAAATAACAAATATAACTAATGTAATGACTGTCAAGATATCTTTTATGGATTCTTGGAAATAAATGTTAATTCTGCAAAAGCTGTTTGAATAGAGGTACCACAAGGGTATTGTCATGTTTTAATAATCCACAGGTCGCCTTGCCTGTGATGCTGCAGAGGAGACGCAGGCAGGGTGCAGATTCGCCTCGATGGCCGCTGGGATGGCCTTCTGCCGATCTAGGTGGGACAGGGATCGTCATAGTGATCGGCTTGTGGAATTTTCTTCTCCTCGGCTCTACAGTGACAATGGGACTGAAGGTGGCTCTGTTGCCAAGGACTGCCCTCACCATGTCATCTGGCACAGGCTGGGCCTAAACAGAAAGCCAGGAAGATGTACAGAAAAATAATATTTGGTCAATTAAACTCCGATTACTGCCAAGTCAGGCAATTTTAAAATATTCTAACAAATTAAGGGATCTAAGCAGTTAAAAGAAACGGTAAGGTAAAGAAACAAATCAGAGTGCACAGTCATCATTCAATATCAAACTTAAGTGGGCATTAGTCCTACTGTACCTGCAGGCCAACACGGATCTTCTTGGTGAGAGCTCCTGGGGGGAACGAGGCCTGGACCATGTGAACAGTACTGCTAGAAAGTACTCCACCATCAGGACCCATATGATTAGATTCCTGCTTAATCCGTGACACCACAGCAAAATACTGTGGAAAATCTCCGGTGACGATGCGGCAAATACGCTTCTTCTCCAGCTCAGCAGGACTATCCAGCTCTGTAAGAGGAGAAGAAGAATTTCACACAAACACACACATATATATATGTAGAGAGAGAGAGAGAACCCATCCAGAACATACAACCCAACAATGGTAACAACTATGGTTAATAAAATTGGGACCACACCAAATAACCTTCCTGTTACCTTCATCCATTCCAGAAAGCAGCTCTGTGAGGTCTTCTGGTCTGGTGTCAGACTGGTGCTCCTTCCACGTGTCACCATTATCACTCCTCAACACGATCAACTCCCTCTCTTTCCCCCGCATTGAACCAAAATGAGGGATCTCCACAATCACAGGACTTCAAGGAAACAGAGCATAAGAATCTTCGTTAAATGCTGCACAATGTAACACCACTTTCTGTGTCGTGACTTGTAAGAAAAAAACCCTTGATTTGCTTCATAGCTTACTACTACTACTAAAACAAACAAAAAAAAAAACCTACCCAAGGAACTGAGCCCCAGCAGGTCCAACCTCCACCAGTCGGCTGACCAGCCCCTCACCCTCCACCATGGGTGGAGGATAGGCCAGTTTGTGTCTTTTAGCCAGGCGACAAGTAATACGTGTGGGTGCTGTGCATTTCCTTGGAGGGATGATGATCCGCATGCCATTGTGTCGGCTGCCCCTCATGGAACCACCACGGGCATCCACCATGAAACTGACCAAGAACCTGCCAGATCAAGAAGAACATTTCAGAGTAGGAAACAAAACAATGACAAAAGAGAAAGATAGACTAAAGCTACGGACACAAGTGAGGAGGACGATTCCCATGCTGTGATCACCGTACACCAAAATAAAGTGAAGGAAAAGACAGAAAGAAACAAAAACACAGAAAGAGCAAGAGACAGGACGATAGAGAGGAGAAAAACGATGCTTTGAGTTCTGAAACTTGGCTGTTCTCACCTTCACCTGCCTCAGTATAGGGGATTAAACACTGTGTGAAACTAAACTGAATGCTAATGTAGTTTGTAGAAAGTTTAGTTTCCAGGTCTGAGGCTCTAAGTGAGCATGTGCCAAAGATTCAGCCCCTGTAAAGCAGCACTAAGTGGTCGAATATTAAACGCCAGCACTAATGTTTCAACTAGATTGGGTCAATATGATCGATATTCTTAAAATCAAGAGCATCTAGTGGCGTCCCACGAATACACCCAATTACACAAATAAGAAGACGGAGTAGGTTTTGGGTAGGCATACAAACCTGCTTGTGCAGCTTTTATGAGCAGTCTTGAATTTAAAGCCGAACATTGAATCCCCCCCCCCCATAAGTGTTGCTTACTAAGCTTGAGTTGTTATTTTTTTATGTGTAATGAGAGAGTAAGGAATAGCACAAAAAAGAAAGACTCCCAAACATGTTGACTACAAACTTCTAAGATCTAAGCAGTGCAAATGAAACACCAGACCACACAGATGACAAGGGCACAGACGGGAAAGGGAAGAGACAGTGACGAGATGAGAGGGAGACAGAGGTGGAGGAGCGAGTGACATCACTGCGCCATCATGGGTGAGAGCAGCAAACTCAGTCATCACCTGGAGTCATACTGAGGGAGCGGGGAGGAGAAGCTGCAAAATAAACACATGGGAGACAATGCAGGAGGCAAACCCCCAGAACCTAGTTTTAGTAGCAGTTCCATAATCACTGGTGGGATCTCTAACGACTACTCGAGACGAAAGAAGACTAAAAAAGGTGAAAGAACAAGGGATGCAGAAAAAATAAGGACAAAAAATGTGGACGAAATGACAATGAACACAGTAATATTTAAATAAACAGGCACGCTTAGAAAGTAAAATAATGTGTCATAAATAGAAAGAAAGAACCAAAACTTAACATGATAGATCCCACTATT
The DNA here is from genome assembly GCA_015108175.1 of Pelvicachromis taeniatus. NCBI lineage: Eukaryota > Metazoa > Chordata > Actinopteri > Cichliformes > Cichlidae > Pelvicachromis > Pelvicachromis taeniatus. The sequence goes on along the minus strand of VURO01002978.1, from coordinate 5,676 downwards.
TAAATTCTCAGTAGCACCAAAGAAATTTTCGGTTATGTAAGTTCTGTGCAAAGACAGCACGCTCTATTCCGAGCAGATCTTAACACTTTATGATGTCATAAATTCAAAGTATGTAAAAGATGCATCGGTTTATCTAAATGAAACACATGAGCCGCTGTACGATGAGCTCACAAAGTATGCGGTGTGTTTCTGTAATGATTCAAATAGAATGATGTCAGTGAACATGGGGGAACTCATCGGCCATGTCTCTGGTTTTATGGTATGACGCGAGAGTTTTAGAGGGTGAAGTGTTGCTTTAATGTAATGTGTACAGTAGCAGCACTGCAGAAATCCCACAGCCCTGCACCTTGTCTGCATCAGTGCTGCAGAGTTTGCTGAATATTGACTCTTTGGGGGAGAGCAAAAGACAGTAAAACATTTGCGTGCAGTAAGCATAGAAAACGTGTGATTCCTGCAAATAGTTATATGAATGCGCATGCAGCATGTGTGTCATTTCACATGTACTGTAAGTGTATGCATGCTGGGAAACATCAACCCAGACTGGATGAGAGTGCAGATGTTCTTACCCAGAGTGAATTGGGCTAGACACAGTGTTGTGGCTGTGATCCATAGTGTCAGGAGTCCAGCTGTAGCGTCTCATACACTCCGAACTGTAATCTCTGGTCACAGCAAGGTGCTGGGTGAGGAAGATCCAAAGACATGGTGAAGAGAAGATATTTAAGAGCAGAGAAAGTAAAGAAAGGATGACAAAGAAAACTGACAGCAGATTTGCAAAACCGACTAATGGCTCCAGACAAAAGGAACAAGGAACGAGATGACAAAAAGTGAACCAATGATCACTCACTGCAATGACCGATACGGGCTGATTACATTTACAGCTTCTATTTCAGCAATGTTTTCCATCGCTGTCTATGGTCTTAAAACAGCCATGACAAAAAGACACTTGAGGCGCATAAATAAAAAGATGATGCTGTAGAATTATGATGGCTAAGAAACTTGAAACCAAAGATGGTTGTAGAAGGATGTGAACACTGAATCTTGGAACTCTTGTACACTGCGAGGAGCATGGGAATGACTTATGGCAAAGACCCAAAATAAACAAATATACCAAAGAGCAAAACGTGAGAGAAATGGGAGCTGATCCACTGCGAGTGAAACATAACAAAACCGACGAATGAGTCTGACATCCAACGACATTTATACCTTATTGAGTGGGTCAACCAAGTAGGAAATGTCTTTACAGACACTCTGAAGCTTAGGGAAGAAGAAAAGCAGTTCAGAAGTTGCATTACAGGTGATCGAGTGATGGCCCTTGAATATCTTGAATACCTTGATTTTGATTTTAGCATCTACATTCAATAGGTGGAAGCAGAGGTGACTGTAACTGAAACATCACTCATCAAAAGGCAGATAATTCAAAGCAAACATAATCTCATATACATAATATTTACAGGTTAATATAGCACTAATTTACCAGAAAGCTCTCTGACATAAATAAGACTAAAGCAGCGTTGTTAAATATTCTTATGATTTCCAAAACATCTGCTTTTATAATTCAAGGCAACTACAAAATATCGATACGTTTTGTTTGGGATCTTAGGTAATGCTGAAACAAATATTAATGATAATTTCAGAAAAAAAGAGTTACAGTTTCTATTATTGCTACAGACCAACATAAACAATCTAATGACAGATGAGTTCTGCAGAGCACTGCAGTTTTCCCTCGGGAAGCTAAGGGGGGGGGCTCTCAAAGCTCTTGGGTTTGAATAAAGCTTTCATCAAGGTGCTATAAGCTCACTCTCAGCACTTTGGCAAAAGCAGGCATGGCATTAACACTTCATCTGTTATGACATGATGAATGAAGCTGGTCTGATTCTGGCTTTAATCTATCCAGTTTGTGTTTTAATCAGGCAAGACAGCAATTAAAACGAAAACCATAGAAGAAAATGTGGCGAAAAAAAGATTTGAAATAAAAAGTAAATAAAATGACAAGAAATGAAACTTACCGTGTCTTTTGTAGGAGCCAGAATCTCTTCGATCATCATACTGTCTCGTGCAAAGGAGCTCCGGTTGAGCGTGTTGGACCTGTCCGAACTGAAGGAGCGGAGGCTACATGTTACCATGCAACCCGGTGCCGCGGGCAACAACAAGTGACGGGCAGGGGGACACGGCATAAAACAAAAAGCAAGGAATCCATTACTACATGTAACCTCCAGGGGTTTCACTTGCTGGACAGAGAGTCCGAAAGCAATACGGGGAAAATAGAGAGAAGCAGAAGAGTCTGCATTTGAACAGTGATAAGATATTGCAGCACGTTATTCAGAGATGGAAATGAGGGTGAGGTCAGTTTGTTTGCATTAACAGATAGAGGGAAAGAGGAAGAGGAGAAGTAGGCGGCCTGAAAGAAAAAAAAAAAGACAGCTGTGTCTATATGTCTGTCATGAACACTAGTGTAACTACGTCTGCCTGAATGATGACGTATGACAGAATAGCAGGCTATACTTATATGCACCTAGTTGGCAGATAAGAGCTTAAAGTTTTCAATTCTGTGCAGACATCGTCAATGACAGGAAAAGAAACAAGATTCACTCAAAAGGTATTTCAACTGTTAAATCCGACTCAAGCTCAAAGGCTCACCTTCCTTTATTCTAAGATTAGCTGACCTAGACCTGTTTCAAAGCAGCAAAATACAAGAAGGGAAGCAGGTCTTCTCTATCTATCTTGCTGCAGTCTGCTTTATGGCTGTGTGTGGTGATGTGTGCCTATTTTTGCTGCCTCTTCAGCTCAGTGCAGTGTCGCAGATTCATTTCGGGCTTCTTTCTTGTGCTGCTTTTACAGCGATTTGATCATTGTCAAAGATCTAAAATATTCATTTGATGTACAGTGACTAAACACTTACCTAAAATATATATTTGTGTGTGTGTGTGTGCAAAGAAGTACTTCTATATCATACACGAAAAGTGCGTTGTTGTTGTTGTGTTTTTGTTTGTGTAGGACACGCAGCTTCAACTGTGAACAAAGCTGAAAACTCTGCCTTCTTTTCTCGGAGGGTATGCTGTATGTGTGTATCGATGCGCCGTGTGTGAGTGCAAAAGGGGGAGAGTGGGTGAGTGAGGGGGAGAAAATGCAGAGCTCAGCGTGTTTGAGTGGGCACGCTATTCAGCACAGAGAGAAGCCCTTTATTCAGCAGAGCCTGCCTACCCCGGCGTCGAAGTTACCAAGCAACTCTGTACAGGCTGAATGGACTCGCTGGCAAGGCAGCGTTGCACTATCCCCCCCCTCTACTCTGTTCTCACCCCGACCGTGTTTGTTTTTTTACAGCTTCCTCCTCTTTCTCATTCTGCCCATCCTCCTCCTCCCCCCCCAAAAACATCAGCGCTTCTTCTTTTCCTTCTGTGTTTTCATTCTTGCTCATTCCCTTTTATGTCCTCCCTGTAGTCAGCTTTCCATTTCTGTGTGTCATCCTTCTCCATAATGATCTCCTTCTTTCTCTGCTTTCTCATTTCCTGAGTCACGATGCTTTAACTATACTGTGAAGTTTATCAGTTCATCCACTCAACTAAAGACTTTTCCAACTTTGCCTCTATCCCACTGCTTTCCTCTAATCAACCCGACCCAGCTCCAACACCTCCTTTCCTCTTTCCACTCCATTCATTTTTATGGGTGATCACTCATAAAATCTACTTCAAATTTTCAATCTAGCATGTCGAAGTGTGAACCAGTTATGCACTGGGTAGAAGGGATTTTTGGGGACTCAGAGAGGTAACTGTAGGCAACTGAGTCATTGTATATCCATGTGAGTGTTGCTGTGTTCGAATGCAAAGTTTCCATCTCTGCAAGCCAGAATTGAACAGCAGGAATCGTGCCCAATACTTGTGGGACACCTCCAATTACCTCCATGTCAACAGATTATTAATCCAATGATGTGTCCGAACCCTGGAAGTTACACTCAGAGGCACTCCAAAAAAATATAAGGTGCCACATAAGAACAAGCCACATCAAAACATTAATAGGTTACTCCACGTAACTCAAACTGAAAGACGGCTCCGCAAAACAGCTGCTTATATTTTCTTATGTCCAGAAAAACTGTCTCTTTTGCACACCTAAATCAAAACAATACACACAGATTTCACTAAGAGGTATGAGGTATAAAGTGAAGGGATGATGATGATGATGATCTAAAAATACAACATGTAACAGCAACGATGGGTCAAATACGCTACCACAAACAGAGAAACAGCAACACTGGAAGACACTGATGTCCAATGAATGACTGGTGGTTTGGGTTAGAGGCCTTATGGGTGTTGGATTGGGGGTTAAAAAGTAGTTCAAAGGTTCACAGGGAAGAGACACCATTCACAGATCTTTTTACCTACTACTACTGGTACTACAACTACTACTCTTTTCTTACCTGATTCTAGGGCTAGAATGAGAGACAGGATGCAAGAAAACAAGAAAAAAAAAGAACAAAATAGCAGAGTGAAAAGCAAAGCATTTGGAGACGTATAAGCGTGATGTGGCTCTTGTTTTTAATGTGACATTGATGCTGTGCTTTTGGTGGCACGCTACAACGAATTCTTTCTACTTTTACATGAGGTCTTTGCGTGTATGCAGCCCACTCAAAAAGCAGACCATGCAATGTCAATGTCATAAACGGAAAGGTAAGGGAAAGAAAAGAACTTGCTCAGCATCACGCACTCACTGATCAATAAATTATTTTGTACATTTTCACACTCCTGCAAAGACAGTCAGCTTAACAAAGTGTATATGCAATGTATGTATATGTATATAGATTTTAGTATATGTATCTGTAGTTTGCAGAGGAAGAAAATTCTCAAACCATGGAAGGACTTGATTTGTATGTCTCATCACTTGTAAGGAGAAGTCAGTGTAATGTTAATGTAATAATACTCTGAAATAGAAAGGTGAGCACCGCTAAGTTTGCATATGCTCATCACTGTATCATCGTACACCATTGTTCTTTCAAACAAACATTTTGCATACATATTATCTCCCTGTCAAAACTTTATCAAGGATCAGCCCATCAAAACAAAGTCGCTCACGTGGAATCACTCCAGTGTTTCCCTTGTTTGCCTTGCCCTGCTGATGTTAGCAGCTTCCTGTCACAGTCAGTGTGTTGTTGTTTTTATCAATCCAGCCATCACAGTGCCATCTGCCATCTGTCAGTGCGGTTACAATACACACCGTGTGGCTGCACAACACGCCACCGGTGTGTTTTCATTGGCGCCTGCCATTTTTCCACGACGTCCTTTGTACACTATGTGAAAGTGCAGTTACACCGACACGCAGTTGGTTGCCCAGAGCATCAAAGGTATTAAAGCTAGCTAGTTCTTTGTGCATTTTTTTTTTTTTTTGCCTGAGTTTCAAACAGGTCACGCAGAAACGCTGAATCATTTAGTCAGGTTGAATCATTGGATGGCAACTTCCCAGCTGTGCTTTCTGGTGACTTCGATTATGCTGTGGTATTGTGTGTGAGACTATATGTGTTTATGTTGCATATGTATGCACGTGTGTATAATTGAGTGGGTTGTGCATTATACTACTAATTCAAGAGCAAACACAATATATGTCATATCAGCTATGGCATTGCAAATCTGTGGATTTGGGGTGACCACTGCAAATATCGCAAATATGATGTCACACAGCAATATATAT
>VURO01002976.1:0-10478 GCA_015108175.1 Pelvicachromis taeniatus | reverse complement strand
AGAGAGAGATGGAGCAAGAGAGAGAGAGAGAGAGAGAGAAAAGAGCAGGAGAGAGATGGAGTAAGAGAGAGAGAGAGAAAAGAGCAGGAGAGAGAGATGGAGCAAGAGAGAGAGAGAGAGAGAGAAAAGAGCAGAAGAGAGATATGGAGTAAGAGAGAGAGTTGGAAGCGCAGGAGAGAGAGAGCCAGGGCATAGATTACTTTGCTCGCCCTGAACCTGCCATATTACAGGCCTTCTTAGATTACCACCCACAGCAGAACACCAGCAGTGCAGTTGTGATGAGGGTGTTCAGCTGTAAAGATGGCACCAACAGGAAGTGGCTTACTTAATTCAAAGAACGCCATTTATTGTTCTGATTTGTGTGTCTGGCATTTGCAAGGCGGACTGACACCAGCTCATTTATTACACGACCAAGCAGTCTTTTTGTTTCCGCTATGTACTGTTCAAAATCCAGAATATACATTGTTAAAAAAAAACAAAGAATTGAAAGGACTTGAAATTCAAAGGTTCAGACTTGGGACTGACTTGAGGATAAAGACTCGAGCCTTACTTGAGACTTGCAAAACAGTGACTTGGTCCCACCTCTGCTAAATAACATTAGCTTCATAAGCTAGCTAGAAACTTGGTCTCTTGGCCATCGTAACTCATTAAATTAAGCAATGCCATATATGTTTGATTTTTGCATGTGAATATATGTAATATGCATGTAATATATATTTACATATGTGTATATGTAAATCAAAACATGTGTAAGTATTCTTATACAGTACGGGGTTTACTCTTGATCTGTATAAGCTGATGTAGCTACTGCGACCATTCGTTCGTGAAATCCTTTATGACATCTCAAGAAGAGCACTTTTGCTATTACTGTGTTGGTGATTTGAAACAAGGTGTGAGAAGTAAGTGGAAGATCTGACTCTGAAACCAAATATTTATTGGCTCGTCAATCACAAGTCGTTAGATGACAGCTATATCCTGGAAACTCCTTCATGAAAATAAGGATGACTAATTTTTTGAAAATGAACTTAATGTTGTATTCCTTATTAAGAAACTGAGCCCATAAATTAACCAGGAAAGTGCTTAATAAACTCATCTTTGAGGGACATTTTTAAAAATAGATTTCTATAGGAGCACAAGTCTTTTTGCAACCACAGGTATCACCCCCTAGTGGCTATTTGAAAGAACACATGTTTAAGGCAGCTCCATTTTGGCGTTCCTTTTCATACCCGGAAGTCAGGTCCATATTTGTTTTTACTGTCCGTGGACTTACTCAACATCCAAGGGCAGACAGAGAATATATGTATCTATGTCTCCAAGATGACAGAGAAAACATGTTTCCAATTCTTCACATGAAATTTCACTCCACACACTCATTCATTTCTCCACCCCTTCTGACCACAGGAGTCTTAACACTGCTGTACTTTTGCTGGGCTGGTGGCAGGAAGCTTGTGAAGTGACACCCACCAGTCCATCTTGAAATACTCTAAACCACCAGCAGCTGATGACAGGCAGGCTCTCCACCACGCCTGCCTGAGACTTTCCCACAGGCACACTGGGTAACTGACAAATAAGCAAGTATGGAAGTAAGCATACCTCAGATAATCCAGAAGCTACAATATCTATATACAATGGATTTAGGATTTTTTATTTAGTCTTTTATTTAAATTTTGGCTTCAGAAAATTAATAGATCTTAAAGAAGCAGCTGTCAGAGACAGAAAATTGCACACAATTACAAATTTTACAATCACAGGATGTTTAATATCACAGAGTAGTAAGACGTTTACAGGAAACCCTGAAGTCAGAGAAAAGAGTTTCTGGTTTAAGACCTGAATTTCAAAGGCCAGAAATAACATTGTACCTTTAAAGAATGTAAAACTGCAGATGGCACAAATGTTTGAATAGACAAAGCAGGCACCCTAGATTCTTCCCAGTCTGCACTAAGCTGAACTGTGCTTTTCAGGTCCTGTCTAGTCACTGAACTGTTTGGACTAAAGCAGTGGTCCTCAGACTGTTTGTACCTTTGTATTTCGTCACCATCTGTGAAACCACTAACCCTAGACTGACCGTATGTGACCTACATTCGGAGAGAATGTAGGTCACATGTAGGAACATTGGATAATTATTGGATTATAACTATTAGTATTACTATAGTCTAAACCTGTGATGAAAATAATAATATCAGTCTCACTCTCCTATCCAACTTCCTCTGACAGTTTCCACTGTTGACCATAGATATATTCATTCTCATACCTCACTGGCTACTTGCATGAACATAGATATTGATATATTAACATTAAATAAATAACTGCTCCAACAAGGTTTTGCATATCTGTCTTTGATTACGTTACTTGTGAAATACGTTCCTGTTCAAATTAAAAATAAATAAAAAAGGTATTTTCTTTGTCTATAGTTAGCTCAGTATAGCTGATAGTGACGGGGTAATTCAGTCGATCATATTAAATTCAACCCCGTGCTCTGGGTTATTATTTAAAATTCTCACTCCCAGATTTAGTCATCATTGCTATATGATGAAGACAGCAATGCAGTTGGTATGTATCTTGCATAGCTAGCAACATTAGCATAGTTTATTAGCACATTAGCATAATATGCTAATGCCCTATTATTTTGTTGGGGATAAAGAAAATATTAGGGCATTATTTGTTCTGTCTTCTATCCTGTCTTCCTCCCCTCACCCCAACTGGTTGTGGCAGATGGCTGCCCCATGGCTGATGGTCCTGCTGGAGGTTTCTTCCTTTTAAAAGGGAGTTTTTCCTTCCCACTGTCGTCAAAGTGCTTGCTCATAGGGGATCATATGATTGTTGGGGTTTTTCTCTGTTGTATTATTGTAGGGTCTACCTTACAATAAAAAGCACCTTGAGGCAACGGTTGTTGTGATTTGGTGCTGTATGAATAAAATTGAATTGAATTGAATGGAGATTAACTCCTAAAGAATTTTTTTCATCACCAAACAGACAGCAAATGGTAATGAAATTTGAAGACACAAAAGTGTAACGCAAACCAGAAACAGACCTTCAAAGTGATATACGGGATATTGCCAAGACTCAGCTGTTCAATTCTCAATTCAATTCACTTTTATTCATTTAGCGCCAAATCATGATAGCAGTCATTGTATGTTGTATTGCTGTATATTGTAAGGCCAAGAGAAAGAGTTTTTCTCAAAGAGAGAAACCACCAACCATCAAATGACCTCGTTTGAGCAGCTAATGACCAAAACAATTGCAATGAGACATTCAATGCAGCACTGTATATGTCTTTCAAACCAAATTTACCTGGCAACAACAAGCAACCTCTGACAACTACTCACCAATTGGTCATGACCAGAAGTAACCAGGGTGTTTTTGACTGGTTTTTAGGCATGCGTGGGCCTACGTAACCTACAGTCACGTAGGTTAGCAATCAATTTCACAATTACTGCCAGTAACCTCCAGCAACCACTCTTATTTTTTTCCTAACAAACAGTAGTTGTCAGGCAATCACCAACTAATGCCTGGTTTGCAGCATGGGATTTTTTTTTACTCACATGCAACCACTGCCAATTTGCCTGTATACATATTCAAGAAAATCTATTTATAGAGATTATGGTTATGGTAGCAGCAAGTAATGTTCACTGTATAGGTAGTCGTATGTAATATGCTAGGCTCACCTGAAAGACATATTTTATATGGTAACACTAACATTTCAAATTTCCCTATTGTCACATTTACTCGTGACAAGCATTAAGTCATTAATAAATATGATAAATAAAACCAAAAATATCTGCGATCCAACAGAAGCAAAGTTGCTGGTGAGCCAAAACCAGCATCTCACAGTGAGCTGCTCATTTTCTCTGTAAGATATTTAAAACAGCCAAAAGAAATGGCAGAAGATTCAGTATAAAGGCGAGCCCTGCCTTCATTGTAAATTATTCACAGGCTCAGTCTTGATAACATCGCTGACATTTATGTGGGTTTTTGTTTTTGCCTCAGGTTCTGCGTTGCTCTGTCAGTGCAGATGCACATGTTGGAATAATCAGAAACTGGATCAATCTAGAGTGCTGTTTGCCATAAAACTGTCTTTTGTCCTCATATCGAGAAGTCCTCTTTCTAGTGCAGCTTTTGAAAGGCTCCATCGCGCTACAGTGGAAACATTCATCACTCTCCTCTTTTCATCTGTCAGACGCACGGCGTTGTATTCAGCTGCCAACTGTATTTCAGAGTCGTGGTTCTTTTTGTGCACCAACAGACCCAACACTGTAAACATCAATACACAGACGCAAACCAGACTGAATAATGATCCTCTGTGACTAAATCCATCACAGAGGATAATTTACTGTATTATACATGACCAGAGATGAATGTAAGTACACAGTCACATTGTGTGTCTAAACAAAGGTTTGAAAAATGCTTTGAATAATAAGCCTTTTAACTTCCTGTTGTCTCTATGAATCCTTTCTCCTAAGAGTCAGTCTGCACACTTGTTCACTGTGTCCCCATGTCCCCTTTAAGGACACAAACATAGACATACTTTGTTGGCTTCTTAGGCATGTGTCCCCTAGAGTTATAAAAAGATGTTTATGGTTCTAATTTTCATTTTATTTTTCCTTCATTCCGACTAAACCCATACCACATCCGTGTGCCATGTACCTCTAGTTAGCTCAGAATTGCCCATATGTTTTACAAAAATACCCAAGAGCACACTCTGTGAATGCCAAGAGGAGACCGTGCCCACATTCTACACTGCCCTAAGTTTTTCTAAAAAACCTGTATCCTCTATGGGTGTGTTCATGTTAGCAGCAGTAAGCAGAGTAATTGGGGTCTTGTTTGTGCGACACCTGGTCACCTGATGTTATCCCAGCAGAAGAATTCCATCAGTTTGATGTCACAAAAGCACAAGTCTACCACAGCAGCAGCATTACAAAGACCTGCAGGCAACCATCAAACTAATGGAATATTTTCTCAGTTTGCTGACGATTCTGAAGTGTGCCAGAGAGAAACAAATGAAGGAAGAAAGTCTTTAATAACTACACGAGTAAGTAGCAGCACCAGGAATCTACAAGTCTGATTAGTAAAATGTGTTGAATGTGTAAAGAAAACAATTTTTTTTTTTTTATTTGGCCTGAAATGGCTCTATTCACTGACATATCAAAGCTTGTTGAGGTCTCTTTTTCAACACATTTCACTGGCTAGATGTGAAGAATAGCACTCCAGAATAGATGGGGAAGTATAAAAAGCAGTCTGCATAAGGAAGGATGGCAGAGGCATGACTCTGTGCTAACTCTTGTTTCTGACTTTCAGTCACATTTTGGTTAGCTATAACCAACAGAACTAATAAGATTAACGCTTAGGAAAACATTTTTTTCAGAACATTGTTGTTTGCCTCATAACATTGCTGTTATAGGGCAATCTTCACCTTTGAGCAGAAAGCCTCTTTTCCATTTCATTGGTTCTGATGAGTGCATTGACAGCAGTGAGATAAACAGAGAGAATTCGAGTACAGTCTATTGTATCTTTTTTAAGTTAAGAATTAATTTTTAAGTCTATTGTGCTTCCCTGTATGTTGAAAAATTTATGCTCCTGGGTTTCCAGTGGCTTAAATGCAAAGAGTCCCTGGTCATATGTAAGAGTCCACTCTAATGTAACAAAGTGGAGGCAAATGCATGTACAGAAAACTGCTCAATGCTCATAAACATTTGCAAAAATTCATGGTCTACATCTCAGTCTCTATGGGCCTCAGTTAGTATGTTAAACATTAAAGTTCATGACAGCACACTTAGAAAAAAGCTGAACAAGTATGGCTTGTTTGGAAAAGTATGCCAGGAGAAACCCTATTCTCTCTAAAAAGAACAGGACAGCACAGCTTAGGTTTACAGAGCTACAGCCGAACAAACCACAAGACTTATGGGACAGTTAACTTTGGATAGATGAGACCAAAGCTGAGATGTCTGTCCATAAGGCACAGCACCACGTTTGGTGCAAGCCAAACACAGCATATCACAACAATCATCTCATACAACCTGTCAAGCACGGTGGTGGACAGGTAATGATTTAGGTTTGTTTTTCAGCCACGGGACCACGACACCCTGCAATCTTTGAGTCGATTATTAAGTCTTATGTATACCAAAGTGCACTAGAGTTAATTGTGAGGCTGTCTGTCCAACAGCCAAAGCTCAGTCAAAACTAGGTCATGCAAAAGGGCAATGATCTCAGGCACATCAGCTAATCTACAACAGAATGACCCAGTCAAAGTAAGACTTCATCCCAGTTCAAATGGTGTGGTTGGGAGTCTAAAACTATGTTCTCACAGGAAGTGATACACAACAAGGTGGTGATGATAGATCACAGAAAGTAAATGATATTCCATGTCTTCAAAGAACTACGGACGAAATAACCATTGATGACGCAAAGAGGGCAGAATTCGAGATAAATTTTTCTCCACTGCCAGATGAGCATGTGAAGTGACTACCAATGAGAGTGAAGAAGACCGTTGACTGGAAATATCCCGTGTCATTAATACACTAGAGGGTTACTTTGGCAACTGGAGCCAGGAACAGGTTCTGTAAGGGAACAGCCGTCAGCTTCGAAAGCGAAGTGGAATCAGTGAATTGCTTCCAGTGTTTACACAGCTTAAGAGAGCAAAAATAACAAATTTTGATGAAACAATGTTCTAGAAGAAGAGTGGTCAAAATCATAAATTTATACTGCCTTTACCTTTAGGTGACTGTTGGCACTATAAAACTTGATTTAAATTGAATCTCACAGAAAATGGTCACTTTTCACAGCTATTGCTGCTAAAGGTGTTTCTACAAGCTGTTGAATCAGGTATATTTGCCAGGTCCTAGTTGTAATATTGAAAAACGACACAGTAAGCATCATTATTATTATCATCACTCAAACCATAATGGAATAGAGCTTCCTTGGATGAAAATAGCTCCCCACATCCTCAACCACAAAAGGTCAAGAGCCCACCACGAGCCTGCTACCCACTCGACTGTCATTGTAAATGAATATTCAAGCTCTACCTTCCTGAGCACAGCTACCTCTTGTTCCATTTCTGCTGAGTCTCTCTGGGCTCCCTGTCTGTTCTACTTTAGGGAGGGAAACTCAATCTCATGGCCAATGTCAACAGCTCTCAATAGGGACTCCGTGTCTGCTTAGACCCAGACTTGGCCACAAAAGTCACAGCCTGTAGGAATGCATTCATGGAAAATGTGGTGATCAGACAGTGTGGAGGAAGACACTGTATGGCTATAAATTAAAAAAAAGGAACCGTCTTCAGATTGTTGCAAGGATAAAACACTCTGACTCAACTGATCATGTAAATAAACTACTATTTTTAGAATGACAATTTTAAGTGCTTTCTGTAACCATTGTGTAACCATAGTGACATCATTAACAAATACTCAAATTGTGCTCTGAAAGTGTATTGTCCACTTTTATCAGACCATGAAGAGTGGACGAGAGTGTCAACTTGTTAGTGTAGCAAGTAAGCTTTTCCCAAACTGCTCTCCTGAACAGTGAACGCTGAATCATAGCTTAGCAACCATAAAAGGCACATCAGGTCACTCAAGCACTGAATTTCTCCACACGACAAAGCAATGTCCAAAATGTGGTCTGTGGCTTTGGCATGTTTTTCAAGCAAAAGTGTGCTACCCTCACTTACATAAGATACAAATATTAGCAACACAGCTAACTAGGTACCAAGTGTTATTTCAGATGGCACTGATGCCTAGCTTATTATTATGGGTCATATTACAAAAACAAGTTTATTTTTATTTATGTCTTTTTTCCCTTCTCCTCTTGGTCACGTCTCTTTTCTTCTTGCCAAGCAAATGTGATTGGCACAACAATGCATTCAGATCATGAGTCTGTTTGCTAGCACTACCAGACAAGACAGGTAAAAAAAAAAAGTTTTATGTGCATACAGTATATTGTCGCATCCTTTGTAAACACAACATCCTGATCTTACATATTTCTAGAACTAACTGAAACTGATGAATCAGGAGTCATCTAGAAACATCAGAGATAACATGTTTATCTTCTTGATGAAACTGTAGCATTAGCTTAATTATTAGCTTTCTTTTCAACCACCAAAACCATGATAACTGATCACAAATATGAAGCCAGATTTGCTCTACCTCTGCCTGTGATTGAGGTCATATCTAACACCGTCTACTAAGATATATTGTATTAGATTTCTATGTATGCTCTACTGTATATTTCTATAACTGAGTTAGCTTACGAATGTTGCAAAAGCAAATAAGAAATCAACAGTCTCGATAGGCAGAAACTGCTGAACGGTTTCTGCAAATCTGGCACAAACTAAAAGCAGGGAAGAAAAACTCTTTTGAAAGATGCTTCTGGTTTTTATGAAAGCGAGTGGATTTCTGTGCAGTATCTGTTACCACTGAATGTGTCATCCATTCCATTATGCGAACGTCTCATGTGGTAGCAGTGCAAACCTCACTACTTTCTCGCTGCTCTGTCTCCACGATCATTTAGTCAGTCAACTTGTTGAGACAGAGGATCGGATCCTTTAATCGGCAGGCTTCTTCACTAACCAATGATATTTCCCCTCCCAAATCTAAAGCGGGATTATGTTTCTGCTCACTAAACCCACTTCAGCAGCCTCTTCAGCCTGATGCATTACATCATCCAGCCGTGGTCACAGACTACTGCCACTGGTGACACATAATTACTCCTTTAGGTCAAATAGCTATCACAATTGAAGTTAACTTGAGTCTCTTAAAGTCTGTAAGTTTATGAATGTCACCAATTTGCTTTAAGCCCTTAGTTTGGCGGCTTATGTGACCCCTTCAATTTTCTGCCTGATGCAGTCCGAGGTAGAGACAGTTTTTTGCTGCTGCCAGTGGAATATCTTTGTAGACAAACCTACAACAGCTTAAACATCTTTGTAGATGAACTATTAACAAACCTGCATTTCTCATTGCTTCTGTTGTGGTTGTAGAGATAGTTGTCAAATGTCCACCCAACGCTATCAAAAGATTTGATGACTTTGTGTGAGAAACTGTGTCCTGCTGGTTGCAGAGGAGCCTTTGTGAAAGCACACTACATGCCAAACTGGTTTAACACGCACATGTGTTAAAATGTACAACTTTTCAACGATGAAGAATGTAAATGCAGCAATATCCTTTTGTGAACATCTCCCAATGTTTTTAAGTGTGACCTTTTCATATGAAGTTCATTTGGATCTTCAGTCTGGAAATTTTAATAGGCCACCCAATGTGAGGTTACAGCCCTGAGTTACACAGTTTCTTAACAAACCACTAACTGAGGAACGACTCAGAAGCCTGTTTCTCTGCCTGCTAATGACTTGTTTGGACCATTTTTTGAATAATTTGAAGTTTATGATTCACGAGTAAATACTAGCTGTTAGCAGTGTTTAATGATAAGTTACTATATTCACTATAGGCCTACCCAATTTTGTTTACATCTATCTGTCCTATGTATTTCCAATTATGATTGTTACACGTGAGCGTCCTTCTTTCTCGTATTTTTAGTTTTATTATGCGGCACATGTTTTAAGTTGGTAAAAGGTCTGGAACACAAACCCAGACTCAGTATCCAGATTCTTCTACTGTGAGGAAACGCTGTTATAATAGCTGCAGTATCCAGTTCAGCATTGTCTCACTGAAATATGCAAGACCTTCTCTTAAAAGGCTGTCATCTAGATGGGAGCATACTTTGCTGTAAAAACTGGATCCAAACAGCCAGTTCCATATTCACATACATGCCCGTGTTATCAGAGATGCAGTTTTTTTTAAGCAAGCAGTGATAAAAAGCCAGACAGTCCTTCTCCTCTTTAGAATTTCACATTTTGATTAATCTGACCACAGAACACGTTTCACGTGTTTTCTGCACGTCCGTGAAGTGATTTCCTTTTACAGAAAAATGCATGTTTTTAATGCAGTGCCGCATGAAGGTTTTTCCCATCTTTACTTCTGAGAAACTAAGATGCTCTTTTCATACCCAGTCATGTAACTGACCTGTTCCCAGCAAAACGTTTTAGCTGCAAAATATTCTTTCAACTGTAGAAAGTTCCATCCATTCATTCGCAGCCGCTTATCCTTTTCAGGGTCGCGGGGGGCGCTGGAGCCTATCCCAGCTGTCTCAGGGCGAGAGGCGGGGTACACCCTGGACAGGTCGCCAGTCTGTCGCAGGACTAACACACATAGACAGACAACCTTTGCACTCACAGTCACTCCCGCATTCACACCTATGGGCAATTTAGATTTTCCAATTAACCTATCCCCACAAATTGCATGTTTTTGGACTGTGGGAGGAAGCCAGAGTATCCGGGGAGAACCCACGCAAACACGGGGAGAACATGCAAACTCCACACAGAAAGACCCCGGCCTGATGGTGGAATTGAACTCAGGACCTTCTTGCTGTGAGGCAACAGTGCTAACCACCGTGCTCCGTGCACTTACAACATAAACAACAAAAAAACATTTCCGAAA
>VURO01002973.1:6111-19480 GCA_015108175.1 Pelvicachromis taeniatus | reverse complement strand
TATAATTATAATTACAGACAGACATTATGTAATATTTTTCATTAAAAGCCTGAACCAAATAATTGCCAGAAAATAATCTGTATGCATGTCATTATATTATTCTACCGCTATCTCATTATCCCATTAAAATAATTTTAAACTATTAACTCTTAACAGACTATTTTATTTTTTCTTGACATCAGCCTCATTGCTATACATTTATGAATGTTTTAAAAATCTTAGATGTAGTGACTTTTATACATAGAAATTGTAATTTTAAACATGAAAATGTGAAAAACCTTTTACATTTTCATGTTTTTGTTTTGAAGATCTGGAATGTAAATGTGTCCGTTTCTTTTTTAGATATGCTATAGGCTATGAACAAAATAGAGGTGACAGTCGAAATATATTCGGACACTTTTCATAGTGCATGTCTGAGATATATATTTTAATATCAGTTTTAGCAGTAGCGGTTTTTGATATGAGCAACATGGGCCGTTGCCCAGGGCAGCATCGTGGTGGGGGTGGCTTCAAGGGCATCGGCAGAAGAAAGTTACTCGCATCCATGCTGCCTCGGGGAGTAAGGGTGCCTTCCTTTTGCGAGGTGCGCCTGCTGCTTGCTGCTCAGGGAGGAGAGGGGCAGGGGATTTTATGGCTGGCTGGAGCAGCTTCTAATAACCAGCTCGCAAAATATAAACAAACCAGCAAACACAAAAACACCAAACATCGTGATATATACTTATAATATGCACCGTCTATTTTTTAAATTCTATTATACACATATACACGAAAAGTGAGCGCGAGGGCCCTCTGTGGACTTGCTTGCTGCTGTGCTGAAGTCTCAAACACAACGTGTCGAAAGGGGGGCAGGCTGCTTCCAAATAGAGCACATTTCATTTACAATGCTGTCAATCCAAGCCCATCTATCCATCCATCCATCTTCTTCTGCCGCTTATCCGGGGCCGGGTCGCGGGGGCAGCAGCCCAAGCAGAGAAGCCCAGACCTCCCTCTCCCCAGCCACCTCCTCCAGCTCAATCAATCCAAGCCCATTATGTATTAATTATTTTTTCCTGGGTTTTGCAATATCCCCCCCTAAAAAACCCTATACAAAACAAATCTGTGCACTAAGGTGTAGGTCTGTTAGGTTATGTTGTGGTGATTCTCGGGTTTGAGGTAGTGATGGGAAGTTTGGCTCTTTTCAGAGAGCCGACTGTTGTGGTATGGCTCGCAATGAAGAGCTGGTTCTTTTTGCTCTCAAATGGCTCTTAATTTATTATCATTTGTAGTCTCATATTTTAGCCTTACTTGACAAATATGAATGCTTTGTGTGTCCATAAACCCTTTTGCATCCATTGTTCAGTATTTTGAGTTTTGCTTCCCCTTTGTCTCGTCATGACAGATTAAGTTCAGCGGTGTCTCCCTCCTGTTGTGAATTCCCTTGTTACCCTCTGCATATATATTGTGTGTTTTTCTTTGTTCCTCATTGGGTTGTCTGTGTGGCAAGCGTCAAGTCAGGTATTTCATGTTCTGGTTTCCTGCTCCAAGTTTTCACGTCAATGTTTCAGTTTCATGTTACCTTGTCATCCCGCTTTCAGAGTCATGTCATGTGTTCAGGTTTTAGTTGTTTTTCCCAGTTTAGGTGTTGTTAGTCTTCTTTTCCCTTTTGCTTTTCCTTTGCATTATGGCAGCCTCACTGACTCAAACGTCTCCAGGTTATGTCTGATGATCTGTCCGGCTTTTTTAATAAGTTTATTGATCCTGCTGGTGTCTCTGGCACTGAGATTGCTCCCCCAGCAGACCACAGCACATATAATCAGCTCTATTTAATAAACAACTTCTTACCAAGCATAATCAGCCTTGGGGTGATTGGCAGGTTGCTCTCTGCTTCAAGGGACATCTTGGTAGATGTTCCCTGCCAGAAAAAGGACCAAGACATTTAACATAACACAAATAAAAAAAAAACAGGACAGGACAGGAAGCAACAGCTGTATGAAAAAGCTCACATCTGCTAAGACAAAGAGGGAGTCTTCGTTTTCCTTGTAATACTGCATCATGAGAAGTATGGCTGCTGTGCCAATCTTGTTGTTGGTCAAAACTCCCTCACTCCATCTGCTGGAGAAGTGTCCTTATACCAAGGTTCCATTTGAGCTTCTGGCCTCATAACCCTTTGGTTATGAGGGTCACTCATAGACTCACATGTCACTGATATAGAAATACATCTTCAGCAGTAGTACTGCAGACCCACATCTCTGTCAGAAGTAAACACACCTGGGGGGACCAGAGAGTAGCAGCAGCAAAAATCACAGACAAAAAGCGGTATTAATCACTCTCCCAGAGTCACGCGATGATCAGCTGAACAAGGTGTATGAGCTGTACTCGGCATTCTTCTCCTATAAAATCATGTTAACAGAAACTCAGTAACATGTGAAGGTAGGCTATGCTTTGGCTGTTACAGCTGCAAATTTTTACAAAGAATTATGTATGTACAGATATAAACGTCGTGGGTATTTGTCTGTGGTTTGTTCTGATGATTTTTTTCATTCATAGGTAATTTTTAAAAATATTAAACAATTTGTTTATGTAAAAATATACAGTTATGTACACTGCTTAAAAAAATAAGACATCCCAGATCTGAATGAATGAAATATTCTTATTAAACACAAAAATTATCAACTGAAGTCAAATCTAGCAACCCATGGAGGTCTGGATTTGGAGTAACACTCAAAATTAAAGTGGACAAACACTACAGGCTGATCCAACTTGGATGTTATTTCCTTAAAACACGTCAAAATGAGGCTCAGTAGTGTGTGTGGCCTCTACGTGCCTGTATGACCTCCATTGAATGCCTGAGCATGCTCCTGATGAGTTGGCGGATAGTCTCTAAGGGATCTCCTCCCAGACCTGGACTAAAGCATCCGCCAACTCCTGGACAGTCTGTGGTGCAATGGAATGAGACATGATGTCTCAGATGTGTTCAGTTGGATTCAGGTCTGGGGAACAGGCAGGCTGGTCCATAGCATCAATGCCTTCGTCTTGAAGGAACTGCTGACACACTCCAGCCACACTGGAGTGTGGCTTACATTGTCTTGCATTAGGAGGAACCCAGGACCAACCGCACCAGCATATGGGTCTGAGGATCTCATCTCAGTACCTAATGGAAGTCAGGCTACCTCTGGCGAGCACATGGAGGGCACAGCCCTCAATGTGCTGTCCCCAAAGAAATGCCACCCCACACCATTACTGACCCACTGCCAAACTGGTCATGCTGGAGGATGTTACAGGTAGCAGAACGTTCTCCACGGCATCTCTAGACTGTGTCACATCGGTCACATGTGCTCAGTGTGAACCTGCTTTCATCTGTGACAAGTACATGGCACCAGTGGCCAAGTTGCCAATCTTGGTGTTCTCTGGCAAATGTCCTGCACATCCTCTTCTACTCCCTCTTCACGTATGACTGTGCCGCCAGACACAGCTCCAATGTGATTTTCAAGGTTGCTGACGACACCACCATCCTGGGCCTCATCACTGACAATGACGAGAGCGCCTACAGAGATGAGGTGAAATCACTGACCAGCTAGTGTCAGGAAAATAACCTCTTTCTGAACGTTGGCAAAACTAAAGAGATGATAGTGGACTTTAGGAGACAGCCCGGAGGCCAGGACCTATCCTGAACATTATACACAGACACTGTGCTCAAGAAAGCCCAGCAGAGACTCTATTTTCTGAGGAAGCTGAAGAAGTTTGGTACGAACACTAACATCCACAAACTTCTACAGCTGCATCATTGAGAGCGTGCTGACTGGCTGCATCACAGTGTGGTACGGGAACTGCACCAGCCAGAGCTGGAAAGCACTGCAGAGGGTGGTGCGCATGGCTGAGGACATCACTGGCAGCAGTCTCCCCCCCATCCAGGACATTTACCAGAGCTGGTGCCAGCGCAAAGCACATAACATCATTGAGGACCACACTCACCCTGCAAAAGAACTGTTCCGCCTGTTACCTTCTGGCAGAAGGTACAGGAGTCTGCCAGCACGCACAAAGAGACTTAAAGACAGTTTTTACCCTCAGGCCGTCAGACTACTGAACTCTGCTGCTGTGCTTCTATAACCTGTTACAAACTGTGCAATATGTCATGTTTAATATCTGTTACTATATAGTGAATGTTGCACATACTTTTAAAAAAACAAACAAAACAAAAACTATTTAATATATATATATATATATATATATATATATATATATATATAAAATTTTATTTATTTATTTTTACATATACATACTCATTTCTATTTCTTCTATCTTTCAGTACTTATATTGCATGTTATAGTACTTCTCGCGAGTTGAAATGGTTCTTCCTATCCAAAGCATTTCATTGCCCTGTGTTAATCTGCATATGACAAATAAACCATCTTGAATCTTGAAACAGTGTTCTGCTGTAAGCATGTCGGGCCCTTGTGCCACCATCATGGAGTCTGTTTCTGACCGTTTGAGCAGACACATGCACATTTGCACAAGCACATTCCTCCGTGCACAAAGGAGGAGGTCATGGTGTCGGTGTCACAGTGTCTGGTAGCTCCTCCATGCTCTGGACACTACGCTGACAGACACAGCAAACCTTCAACTCACATTGATGTGCCATCCTGGATGAGCTGCACTGCCTGAGGCACTTGTGTGGGTTGTAGACATCGTCTCATGATACCACTAGAGTGAACTCACCACCAGCATTCAAAAGTGACCAAAACATCAGCCAGAAAGCATAGCTACTGAGAAGAGGTCTGTGGTCACCACCTGCACAACCACTCCTTTATTGGGGATGTCTTACTAATCGGCTATAATTTCCACCTGTTTTCTATCCAATTTGCACGACAGCATGTGAAACTGATTGTCAATCAGTGTTACTTCCTAAGTGGACAGTTTGACTTCACAGAAGTGTGATTGACTGGAGTTACATTGTGTTGTTTAAGTTTCCCTTTATTTTTTGAGCAGTGTATTTCATTACACACACATATTATATTATATTATCCATTTAAAGCCTGAAACAAATAAGTGCCAGAAAATTCAATATTTTCAGTTTTCAATGTCAGTGTTTTCTTGAACCTTGAAAAACTTTAATGGATATGTAGGCTAAAGAAATAGAGGTGATGATGAGAAGGTCTTGGGTATGTTGTTGTTGAGAAAAATGCAGAAGAACAGACGATGGCAGATAGAACGGCTGGCCATGCTCAGCATCTATTTTAAGAAGAGAGCAGTAAAAGCAACACATTTAATTGGTTAATGGACTGATTCATATACAGCACCTTATATATTGCTTTTCTACACTACCTGAGCACTCAAAAGGCTTCATAGAACATGCCTCATTCTATGAATTCACACCCATTCATACAAGAACCTTTTTAGAGTAATTCTTGTACACAGAGTGGCTTTCCCCGATAGGTGGCTACGTGCCAATATTGTGATGGAGCAAAATGTTGCTGCTCCTGCTGCCGATAGTGCTGGAGTGCAGGGCTGTGTGTTAAAAAGTCCATGGGAGATATAGTAGCTGATGAAACAAGTGTTATGAGATAACAATAGAATGCAAATATTGGTGCGAGTGCATGGAAACAGATTAGGCAACAGATTAAAAAAAACTGTGGGAAATAAACTAGGCTCTGCCTGTGACTCACTCTTTGCCTCTCTTCCTCCTTCTGCTGAATGTACAGAACAGTGTCTAGAATTTGGTGTAACATTTTTCAGTAACTTAATGTTAGCCTGTATTTGCCGTACACATAGTGGAAGAAGAGATAAATGTATTTTTAGGTTTGCGTCAGCTGATGCTTCCTTTTTCTTTTTTTTTTCCAAAAGGTAATTTACATGAAATGTCATGAACTTCCTATAAACCTTTTCAGTGTTACTCATTAGATTTTTTTCCTGCTGTCACATCAGCTGTGCTCTGAATGCTTTTCACATAAAATCATATTCAACGGGGACTCGGCAACATGCAAAGGTAGGCTGTATGGCTGTCTTTACGTTAGAGATCTACTTCTTTCTCTGAATTTTGCTAATATTACAGCTATAATATGGAATCCTTTTTAAAACTCTGCTTAAAAAATATATTCTCATATGTACAGATGTAAATATTGTGTTTTTGTAAACCATGTGTGCTTTTTTTAAACTATTTTTTGTGCGTAAATGTAGTGTTATTTATTTATTACACATATACTATATTGTAAAATTTTTCTGTTCTTACCCCCTTATTTCAAATTCCATTATTTAAAAGTCAATATTCAGAATTCATCATTATATTCTGAATGAATTCTTATTCTAATATAGTCCATACATGTTTAACTATATAGAAGTCTACACTCATATACAAAACGCATGTAAACAATTTAAGCTCATATACAAAACAACAACAAACATTTTTACATAAACTAAGCACCCTATAACACCCACTAAATCTGTGAGCTTTTTGAAAATAATCACTTATTATACACACACACACATATACACATGCATACGTACATATTTATTTATTTTTTTTGTCCAAAAATAACATTGTTTCATATGGAATTATATCTTTGTGACAAATACCTGAATGAACACTTTAAGCATGGGTTATCCTTGCCTTAATCTATAAAAATGAGAACAAGGCTTCAATAGAACACAACGAGAGAGGAACATTTCTTATATTCATACAATTTATAGTTTTTAAACAATCGTGTGAAGTTTTGTTTTGATGTACTTTTCTTAACTTCACCTGTACAGGTGTTCCACACTGTGACTCTAATACTGTGATATTTTACATTAGTCCTTGCTGAACATAAGAATTCCTCTCAGGTCACGAGTATTTGGTCTTCTTTGGAACAATCTCTGTTGTGGGGCAAAGATTTATTTGCTGTATTGTTGTTTGTGCAGTTCTGAGGTCAACTAAATCCTTAAATTTAAGAATATTAAATTGAATAAAAAGTAGATTTGATTGGTTTTCTTGAAGTAGTTTTATTTAAGTGCTACTTCACATCAGGCATCCCATTGCTAGTATTATCATAATTTGTGGTACAGCAGTTGTAGTATAAGGTAGTATAACAGTCTTTGCTCAAGGTGTGGTCAGTCTTGGACTTCCTGCCTTTTCTATTCTTTGGAACTAATATGGCTTCATTCTAATAATAGAATTCATTAGAACTCTAGACTCTATTACTATATAGAAATCATTTTTTTGAATACCAATTAACAGCAGTAACATTGATTGTATCTCCTGTATATGTATATAAAGCAGTAAATAATATAAATATTATGTAAATATTAAAACACACCTCACAACATGTCCTTTGAATGTGACCCATTTCCTCACTTTCTGTGGAAACAGGAAGTATAGATCAAAGGTGTCCAACTGATTTGACTGGTCAGACCAGTAAAACCCTTTCTGTCAGTGTAAGGAAGCTACATATTTAATAGATTTAAATTTGTCAGCATGACCCTCCCGGAAAAAGCTCTTGCAGCTCATTGCCCATACTGTCCAGTGTTTGTGTTGTCACTTTCTTCCTTTTTTTTTTGTTTGTTTGTTTTTTCACATTCAGTCCTGAGAGACTCAGACACCCAATATCATTAAAATGCAGCCAGCTGCAGCTCATTTTACATTTTCACTCCTTTCTTCACTTTCACGTGTTTGCATTTGAGTCTGGCTTCCCGTTTCTCTGTGTACTTGACCCGTACCACTGCACTTGCTTGCCCCGTCTGCCCCACCCCCCACTTTTTCACATAATGGCATGATCCCTGTCTTTCTTTGCATGTGATTAGCTGCATGTTGTGTCCATCAAAATAAAGCCCCACCCTTGCCTGCATTGATTCTCAGTAGGGCTGATGATTTGGCTCCCACATACTGTATATCTTCCAGTAGTAGCCCCGGCGTTTATTCAACTATTGGAGACCGGCGTCTATTTGTCGCGACATGTTTTCAAGCCGGCGTTTATTAGAAACGGGCGTCAATAAGAGACAGGCCACTATTAGAAGATATACGGTATAAACAGATAACTGACATATGAAATTATCTTTATCTTGGATATAATTGTATCCTTTTTGTTCAAAGTGAGGTTTAGAAACAGTCCAGAAGGTTTCATAGAAGTGAAATTTCTTCTTATTTAACAACAGAGCACAGAGTCCATATTATCATCAACAGCTGGATTCACCTTAAGGAAAACTGAGGCAGACAAAAGACCCAGATTGGTCTGGGGTCCAGCTAGGTCCAGTGTTTTCTAGAAACTTCCTGTTGTTCTTTCATCACAGCTGTCCTGTGCCAGATGTTCTGTTAATCCTATCAGGTAGACATGTCAGAAACATCAGGAGCACTGAAGCTCACTGCAGGTATTAAGCAGGACTCACAATCTTCACTAGCAGCTCCCTCGGAGTGAAATCTTCTTCAGACCTCTACTGTAGGCCTTCCCCAGAAGATGAATAAAACTCTTTATGAGCACTGTGATAGCAACTTCTGCTTTATGAAATGTTAGAGCTACTGCACAGAGGATATGGACTTTTACACAATGATGTTATATTTAGTCCTGTAGAAAACCGTGTATTTAAAATATGTGTTGTCCTCTCTGGTTACTCTAGTATTAATGCGTCTTGCTTTTGTTACAGTAAATATCACACACTGTTAGCATAACACAGTATGAAAGAAGTCCACATTAACTATTTTAACTAAGCACACAAGGGGAAACCTTTGACCTTATTTAATTCTGTCAGAGAAAATCTAGAAACAAGAGTGAATAGTACTGTAGAATAAGCCGTTTGGCATTGGCAGAAAAGATTTGGAAAGTTTTCATGGGTCCAACCCATGTACTCTAGAGAAATGCATTTTCCATATAAATGTGGAACCATTTAAGAAGAAATAAACAGGTTTTCCAACTGTAACAAACACATTTTATTCATTTTGTGGTACGTTTATATATCCACTACCAATAAAACATTTGGACACAGCTTCTCATTTAATGTTTTTTCTTTATTTTTACTACTTCCTTCATTGTAGATACATACGAAAGACACCAAATATATGTATATAAAAAAAATATAAATATATATAAAATATAAATATATTTTAGATTCCTGAAAGCAGCCATCCTTTGAGTTGCTGACAGCACTGCCTTCTCTCAGTGAGCTTTATGATGTAGTCGCCTGAAATGGTTTCACTTCACAGGTGTGCCTCGTCACGGTTTATTTGTGGAATTTCTTTCCTTCTTAATGGGGTTGGGCAGTTGTGTTGTGCAGAAGTCAGGTTGGTGAACAGCTCACAGCCCTGACAACTGTTAGAATTCATATTATGACAAGAACCAGTCAGCTGAGTAAAGAGAAATGGCAGTCCATCATTACTTTAAGAACTGAAGGTCAGTCAGTCTGGAAAATTAGTAAAACTTTGTGTCCCTAAAGCATCAAGCGCTACGATCAAACTGGCTCACATGAGGACCGCCCCAAAGGAAAACAAAGATGCTGCTGAGGATAAAAAGTCAGCAGCCTCAGAAATCACAAATTGACAGCACCTCAGATTATAGCTGCTAAGAAACCACAACTAAGTAAAAGCAAGAATCAGAAGAGATTTGTTTGGCCCAAGAAACACAAGGAATGGACATTAGACTAGTGGAAATCTGTGCTTTGGTCTGATGACTCCAAATGATTGATCTTTGGTTCCACCAGCCCTGTCTTTGTGCGACACAGAAAAGGTTATCTTGTGGTCTCTACATGCACATTTCCCACCTTGAAGCATGGAAGAGGAGGAGGAGGTGTGATTGTGTGGGGGTGCTTTGATGATGACACTGTTGGGGATTTATTTAAAATTAAACGCACACTGAACCAGCATGGTTACCACAGCATCCTGCAGCGACATGCCATCCCATCCGCTTTGTGTTTAGTTGGACTATAAGGTATTTTTCAACAGGACAATTATGCCAAACACACCTCCAGGCTGTGTAAGAATTATTTGACCAAGAACGAGAGTGATGGACTGCTAAGCCAAATGGCCTGGCCTCCAAAGTCACCAGACCTAAATCAAGGATGGTTTGGGGTGAGATGGACCGCAGAGTGAAGGCAAAAGGGCCAACATAGCTCAGCATCTTTGTCAAGACTATTGTAAAACCATTTAAGGCGACGACCTCAAGAAGCTCATTGAGAGAATGCCAAGAGTCAAAGCAAAGGGTGACTGTTTGGAAGGATCTAAAATATAAAACGTGTTTTGAGTTATTTCACACTTTTTTGTTTACTACATAATTTCATATGTGTTCATTCATAGTTTCAGTGAGAATCTACAATGTAAATAGAGAAAATAAAGAAAAAAACATTAAATGAGAAGGTGTGTCCCAACTTTTGACTGGTAGTGTATATAAATAATGATAGCAGTTACATGTACATATAATCCCATATAATTCCGTGTGTCAAAATCCCATAATTTTGACACACATTTTTTATTTGTTAAATTCAGAGTTACTACAAATTTACTCCAATATTAAAATCAACGTGTATTCAGCATAAAGAGAGGGTATATAGGATTATTTGTCTGTGGTCACTGGGTGGTGGAAAGGTCAGATTCTGAGGTCATCTTGTGTAAAAGAAGCAACACAAACGGTCAAATGAGAAGTTTAAAGCTGAAATAACATCTAATCCTTCCCCTCCTGACCGGTTCTTCAGGTTCTGAAGTTCTGCTTTTACATTTTTCCAGTCTACAGTTCTGCTGACAGCTAACGTGTAATGTTAAAAAGACGGGGGCAAACACTTTCACACCACTGTGAATGACAAAAGTGTCTCTATTGTAGACATTTATCTTTTTTATGACTTCAGTTAAAAACAAAAAAACTGGACAGTCTGAGCAATGAGCTAATAGAACTTTTTTTGTAATTTTGCACACTTCGTGTAGAAAAACAATTTAATGTGCAACTTCTTTACACTGACAGAAAGGAGAGTTTCACTGGTCTGGCCCACTTAAGATCAATGTAAAATGAGTTTGACACCCCTGCTCTGTAGCGTTTATCTTAAGAACTAAAGTGGGCTTAAGGGGGTTCAGGTGTCCGCAAGTTGTAGATGTGGTAGAATCTAGCTACGCACAGCGTATTGCTAGCTAAAGGTAAAGCTGCTGACAGGACAGGAGAGGAGGAATTTAAAGCTTGTAAGTGATGTCATAAATCACGTTTTGGATATGGTGTGTTTTATTCAACTATATTATTATTTCCACGCGGTGAAACACCCTGCAAAACAAAAAATAAAAATCATAGAAACTTGTGTTATCCAAATGTTGCATGAAAATACTGGGTAGTTAGCTTAGCATTAATGTGGTGAGTTCACAGTAAAACATTGTGTTGGACTGGTGCACAGTTTCTCTGGTGGTTGTGGTCAGATTTAGGTTACAACAAGTGTAGCAGAGATGAATTTGCATTTAAGATGATAATGGCTGGATTCAGTAACGTTATGCTGCCAAGTGTAAAGACAGCATAAACAATATAGTGTCAGTGGATATCAGCCATGCTAGCTTGTGAAATTGCTGACTTCCTGTACAAAGAAAAGCTGCTGGAGTTAATCGTTATTGTGAACTGTGATTCTTTTTCTTTTGCTGAGCCACCGCTTAGGGTTCAAACACCTGCAGAATCCCTCTGTAACCCTTGACTTGACTAATTTGACTGTCTAGGTGTGGAGGTCACATGATCTTTCACCGCATGTGACATAACAGATTCAAATGGAGTACATTCATTAGAATTAGAATATTATTTGTATTCATGTACTAATGATGTTTTATTATTATATTAATAATGCACACGGTTCAGTTACCTTTTTACAAAAATGTTTAGTAGAATTGTCCTTCAACAAGCTTCTTTGTACTTACTTACTTTGAATACATTTCAGAGACTACTTTTTCACAGGAAAGAAATGACTTTGGCACTTCAACCTTTACAGGAGTATTTTTAACCCAGGTAGCTGTACTTCTATTTGAGTAAAGAAATACTGTACTTTTGA
Organism: Pelvicachromis taeniatus; assembly: GCA_015108175.1. Lineage (NCBI taxonomy): Eukaryota > Metazoa > Chordata > Actinopteri > Cichliformes > Cichlidae > Pelvicachromis > Pelvicachromis taeniatus. The sequence goes on along the minus strand of VURO01002973.1, from coordinate 7,537 downwards.
GACTTGTGAAGGTAGAGGAGTTAAAATTCACAAGAGAGGTGCAAGCAGGGAGAGGAGATGAGTAGTGATTTGTGACAGAACGATAAGAACAAGAATGAAAGGTAAGGTTTAGAAGATGGTAGTGAGACCAGATAAGATGTATAATTTGGAGATGGTGGGATTTTCATTGGGAGTGAGCAGAATGGACAAGATTAAAAACAGATATATCAGAGGGACAGCTAAAGTTGAGTGATTTGGAGACAAAGTTAGAGAGGCAAGGTGGAGACGTTTTGTACAAGTTGAACATGAAGCTACTAGTGAGGAGTTAAAGAGGACGACCTCAGAGGACATTCATGTAGTGAAGGAGGACATGCAGAGTGTTGGTGTGAGAGAGGAGGATGCTATGGATTTGGGTGAGAAGATGATCAGTGTGGCAAACCCTAAAGCAAGCAGTCGAAAAAAGAAAAAAAACAAAAACAATTGTTGCTCACAAAAATTAAAGGAACACTTACTGTATTGGGCCTGGCATGAAATGAATGAAACCTGTCTGATAATTTCCTGGTTGGTTAAGCAGCTGAGGTCATTGTCAATCACTTTCAGCTGTATTGGTGTTCATGGACTTAACGACAGGTGCACTAAAGTGGCAACAATTAGAAAACCCTCAAAACAGGACTGGTTTTACATGTGGAGGCCATTGCAAGTTTCCCCCTCAAAAGCATTTTGAGTAGCAGAAATTAAGTTTTTGAACAAATGGACTAGCCTGCCACATCTTCATTTCACTGTGATTTTAGGGTGTCTACACAATTGAGCCCTCTGTAGGCAGAAAACTTTTATTTCCATTAAAAGACTTGGCATCCTTTTGTTCCTAAGACATTGCCCTGTTGTTATTTGTATAGATATCCAACTTCATATTGAGATCTGATGTATCTAATGTGTTTCTTTGAAGTGTTCCTTTAATTTTTGTGAGCAGTGTATATATTAATTTTAATAATATATAATTTTCTTTTATGTGCTCCATCAGTACTGTTAAGGATTACAAGTATTTTTCCCAAGACAAATATCTGCGTCCTTCATAGACAGTTTTTAGAACCCAGAGACTTCACAGAAAGTCTTCTGTTCTAGTGCATCTAATAAACTAAAACTTAAGCTCACTGGGCAGTATTTACTTTCATGGGTTTCATGGGAAGGGTAAAGTTCTTCCATGACACTCTATTATTGTTTGTAAAGCACAGATACTGTTTTGAAGTAATTCTCTGCACCTTGCAGGATGAAGTGGTGGCTTCTCTGGTGGCTGATGCTTTTTCTGTCACACCAATGCACTGCAACGAAAAAAAAAAATTCAGGTCAGAGTTCCCACAAGGATGATTGTGTGAAAGATGCTTTCTTATAGATATTTAAGATTTAAGGCTCATTTTTGCGGTTATACAAGCATGAGGTTGTATACCCC
>VURO01002969.1:1996-12713 GCA_015108175.1 Pelvicachromis taeniatus | reverse complement strand
GTATGACGGTGTGTATGATTGTGTGTATGATCGTGTGTATGATCGTGTGTATGACGGTGTGTATGACGGTGTGTATGATTGTGTGTATGATTGTGTGTATGATGGTGTGTATGATGGTGTGTATGATTGTGTGTATGATTGTGTGTATGACGGTGTGTATGATTGTGTGTATGATGGTGTGTATGATTGTGTGTATGATTGTGTGTATGACGGTGTGTATGATCGTGTGTATGACAGTGTGTATGATTGTGTGTGTGATGGTGTGTGTGATGGTGTGTATGATTGTGTGTATGATTGTGTGTATGACGGTGTGTATGACGGTGTGTATGACGGTGTGTATGACGGTGTGTGTGATTGTGTGTGTGATGGTGCGTGTGATGGTGCGTGTGATGGTGCGTATGACGGTGTGTATGACGGTGTGTATGATGGTGTGTATGACGGTGTGTATGATGGTGTGTGTGATAGTGTGTATGATTGTGTGTATGACGGTGTGTATGATTGTGTGTATGACGGTGTGTATGACGGTGTGTATGATGGTGTGTGTGATTGTGTGTATGATGGTGTGTGTGACGGTGTGTATGATCGTGTGTATGATGGTGTGTGTGTCACGTTCATGTATTCACACTTGTTTCCTGTTCTGTGTTTTTGCAGAGCGTCACGCTGTCCTGCTTGAAGACCCCACACGTCCTTGTGCAGTTGGTGCCTCGGCTCTCCGGCCAGGTCAAAGATCACTCCAACTCTACCCTCCCCCTCCCCCTCCCCCTTCCCTACCAGAGCCAAGATGGCCACCAGTGGTGCCGTGCGCATCTCCTTGCACGTCCTGCTGCCTGTGATCACTGTGCTGCTATCACTGCTGCTCCCCGGCTCCAACGCCAGTAAGTACCAAGAAACGGACCACGTCTTCACTTTACCTGCTTCAGTTAAAATATTGGAGGGAGGGAGCCACATGGAGAGCACAGCTCAGACATGGACCTCTCCTTGCATATAGCCACATTAAGCAACATTCACGTGCACTCTCATGGATACACCAGGGGTAACTTGGGTTCAGCGTCATGTCCGAGGATAGATCTACCTGCAGACCGGAGGAGGCAGGGATCAAAGACCTTCTGATTTATAAGCAGCCCACCCAGTATCCTCCCAGAAGCATGATGCCAGGTTGTTGGGGTAGAATAGGTTGGCTGAGATGCTTCGTGTTTGCGTAGGCTGTAGGTCAGTGTGTGGGTGGTAGATATTTGGATGATGCTCTCACAGTGCACTTCTTTTCCTCATGCAAAAAGATTCATATGGCAGAATAATGAGTGAATTCAGGCGTTTGTCTGCATGCAGAGTGGTAACAGGAGAACTCCTCTCAGTGTTTGTGTATCAGCGCTGGAATACGTCTGTGCTTGTGATGTTCAGGCAAAGAAAGGGCTTTGTCTCACTGTGACCGAGGCCACAGGGGCTCTGCACCACCCGGTCACACCCCCATGGTGCAATATTTGCACAATGAAATGAGGAATCAAAGAGAAGTTTGGAGTAAGGGGAATAAAAGTGCTCCTTAAAATGGGAAGTAACACATTAGACACACTGTTTCACACTCATTCTGACTTTTGTGTCTACCTTGAATAATTTAGGAGGAATATTGTCGTTTCAACTCTGTTTGCTCCTCTTTTTCTTTCATCTCCAGTTTGACGTTCAGTGAGTTTCTTCGTAGTTGTTCGTGATGACACGATTGCTTGATTTTCCTCATGTTCCAACAGAGGCGACCCTTTGATGGCACGGTGGTGTGACTGTCTGTTTGAGTGAATGTGCGAGATGTCAGACAGGCGTCTCTGTTCTGGCCACAGACACGGGCTGTGGACGCACGTCCTACAGCTGCACATGTGGCTCATCGCCACGTTCTGCTCGTCTGTCCGCTCGCCCACTCTTTATCACGTCCTCATTGCTCGCCCTGGTCTAAATAACCAGGCAGTGCAATCTGCTCGCCCCCCCGCCATCACCCACCCTCTCTCTCTGTGACAGTAGGGCTCTCTGCCCGTCGGTGGCTGCAGACGACACCTCCTCGCTCTGTCCTGTTGTTTCACTCACAGGCTGGCACACACACACACACACACACACACACACACAGGCTACCTTTCTCTCCTCCCTTTGAATGCCCCCCCCCCACACACACACAGGCTAGCTTCCTCTCCTCCCTTTGAATGGCTTTCACCCCCATGTTCACACACACACACACACACAGGCTACCTTTCTCTCCTCCCTTTGAATGCCCCCCCACACACACACACACACACACACACACAGCCCAGTAGTGCAGTTGTCCAATTATTTTCACTCCCACTTGCTGGACTGAAAGGATGCCACCGTTTTGCAGAAACTGAAAGCATGATGTCATCCCCCCCCCCCCCCCCCCCCCCCCCCCCCTGCCCTCCATTCCTGTTATTTACTCTCATAAATCACGGTGGGAAGGAGACATTTTTAATCAAAGGAGAAAGAAATATGGCTCCATAAACCCCGCCACCCCAACCACAATAATGCCCGGCTTGTGTGAATGTCTGTATTTGCATATATTTGTGTTCAGGTACACAAATGTAAATGTGTGTGTGTGTGCAAAGTTTGAACTATGCGTGTGTGTAGAGTTACGCCTGAGCCTTTTCACAGGTAGCTGTACGATGATGATGATGCTTACACGTGATTCACTCTTTTTTTTATTTGTTTGAGCTTTTGGGTTTTTTTTAGTTCATTTAATCGAGCCAATGCATTGTCAGACACAAAGTGACAAAGGAAGTGTAGTTACTGATCGAGTCACTTCTCACACCTTCATCCAAGCTTTAAAGTCACGATTACAGGCAGAAGAGCACAGAGAATGTCGGGTGTGTATCACGCTGCTGTGGTTCAGAGGGCACACGAGTGTGTGTTCACACCCAGAACAGAGGCCTGCTGTCTGGGGCAGCGCTGATGCTGATTGGAGGCTTTAAAGCGCATGTCAGTGTGTGGGGCTCGTTCTAAGTGTGAACGACGTGATTAAAAGGGGACACAATGGGGTCACTGTGTATTAACTTGCTGAAATTGATTGTCACAAATCATTTCTGTACATAGATGTCTGTTAGATGTGAGCCGGGCTCAGATGAGAGCGTGAGGCTGTGGTTGCTGTGGTTACTGACTCAGCTGACGAGCGCAGGTCCGGGGAGGAGACGCCTGCGGAGGCCGCGTGTGCTGTCCCGGCGTGCACCGCCATCGACCCACAGATGCTTTGATCCATACATATGATGCTTTCACTGTTATTGTCCCCGTGTAGTTAGTGTTTGTTTGATTGTGACGTTCTGTGGTCGTGCACGTTGTGACTACACGTCTGTATAAACTGTGCTCAGCACGAACAGGTACACAGGCGCAGGTGTGAACGCACGCCGCTGTATTCTCCTTCCACTTGAGTTTGGTTAGCTCCGTGTGGGCAGCGCGTTGTTTTACGCTTCAAAGTCTTTTTTCATGAAGTTCTTTTTCCAACAAAGACACAACGAGCCGTTTCTGTCTCTGCTGAAGTCGTTGAACAGGTAAACCCAGCTCTTCTTTCACCTCCCTCCTCTCTCTTTGCTGTTCCGGCTCTCAAACGTTGCTTTTTTGGACTTGGAACAGTAATTGGCGAGAACTCTGAGCGATGGGTGAGGCTGTTCAATTATTTCTATTCCTCTGAAGCTGCCATTGGAGGACCAGTGAAGCCCTGAGTGGAGAACATTTCTGTTTCTTGTCTCCAGGATCTCCTGGTTCCTGCTTCTTGTCTCCAGGATCTCCTGGTTCCTGCTTCTTGTCTCCAGGATCTCCTGGTTCCTGCTTCTTGTCTCCAGGATCTCCTGGTTCCTGCTTCTTGTCTCCAGGATCTCCTGCTGGTGCATGCTGGGCCTTGTGTTTACTCTGTGCACGTTTTCCTCCTCTCACATGAGAAGAAAACCAGGAGATGTTTAATTGAGTTACGGACGTGAACGTGCTGCTGCTGCGGAGTGGAGCTGTGCATTTACCCGCCGCAGACAGAAACGCTTTAATCCCGCCGACCCACTCACCGCCATCTTGTTTTCTCATCTTCCTGTTGCAGCTCGCCTTGTACTCGATTCTCAGGCAGAATTTTCTTTATTCTCTTTTGTGCCTTTTGTTTTGATCAGACTTGTAACTCCTTCGGCAATTCGAGGTGTCCTCTTCATTTAATGAGCCAACAAGTGTCAGTTGCCTCAAGTGAGTCTCTGAATGACACCAAATTGTTCTCCGTCGTCCTCGTCCGTGTGGCCTTTTTGAAATCGGGCACATACTTAAGCTTAATCTCCGGCCTCTCTCTGAGGAATCACACCTACTTATTTCCAATGGGCTGAAGGATACTTAGTGACTTGAGCCTTGGATGGTTTCACTGGGACCAATTTGTGCACATTACAAGTGTGCCGTTCTTTGAAGAGACGCAGCTTTGCTGTGACAGCAGTCACATTCGTGTTTTTAAACCCTGGCTTCCCACAGAGCCCGTGGACGAAGTGGCGTGGTCAACGAGTACCGTTCCACTGTGGCACAGGCTCAGCGGCGTGCACGCAGGCACGTCACGTGTACATGCCTCCTGCCCTGCTGGCCCTAAAAGCAGTAGAAGAGATGAAATCTCTCTTCTCGTGATAATATGTGACGCCGTCGTTGCTTCACATTCATCCAGAGGTCACGTCATGTGACCTTACTTTGTTTTCTGTTGTTACTGTCTGAGAGGAACAATCTGAGCTCATTGTGACTGTCTGCTCATTCTAAGGGCGTTTGGCGCTCCGGCTGCTCCGGCTGCTCCGGCTGCTCCGGCTGCTCCGGCACACAGCCTCAGTGAGCCGAGGCTCCTGCCTGGGAGTCAAGTGCGACCAACATGCTGTTTAAGTATGAGTGCAGCTCGTTTTAGTCCAACACCGCGTCGCACACCGACACCGCCCATTCCAACTCTTTGTCTGGGTCAGGTTTCTGCCTTGGCCCGCTCGGCTTGCTTGGCAGCGATTGTGTGCGAAAACCTCCAGACTAGACAAAGCACCAAGTAAAGGCTTGGTTTCCATGGTGATGGCCCCTGCCCAGGCAGCCTGTGAGAATGGGTCCTGATTGATGGGGCTTGGTTGTTTGAGCCTGGGGGGTGTGCGTTTGCATGTGTGGCTCTATCCACTCATTGACTTGAATGCTCGTTTGGCTGAAAGGTCCGTCTGCCTACCTGCTTTCCCTCTTCTGTCCCTCCAGCCTCACGCATGTTGAGAAAGTTCATGGTGATAAAGTCCGAGGCCTTTGGTCAGCTCTATGGTTTGATGATGCACACAGTGACATGTAGGAAATTTGATGTGTGAGCCTGAGACTGTTTTACAGAGAAGCTTGTTTCACTTATGTGTGTGTGAATCAAGCGCTTCCAGCTCCTTTGCAGAGCCGCCCTTTGGCTTCCTCGGTAAACCTTCACTGTTTAACGCAGCTCTAGGTGACATGACTGAAAGGAGTTGTCAGTCAAACTCACAGGTGTGCATGGAGGAACCTGTGGGAGGGTTGGTAAAGGCTGGTCAGGTCAGCTTGCACTCCCTGTTACTCACCCCGTGGCTCCTACGTCACGCCTCGTCTTGGCCCAGTCTGCACTGGAAGCATCCCACACCGAAGAGAGACCAGCAGACAGCAGTCTAAAGAAGAAGAAGAGAAAAAGTGATCTAATGTGCATCCCACCCTCAGCAGCCTGTCCTCAGCATCAGCCCGGAGGAAGTCACATTGATGTGCTGCTTGTCATACCTCTCACAGTACCAAATGTACTTTTTAGTAAATGTGCTGTGAAAGATACCTATTTGTAGCAAGATGGATAACAAGTGGCCTTTACCAATTCTCTGCAAATCACTGAATGGCTGTGCATCATTTTGTCTCCCACTTTGCTAATTCAGAGGATAATGGCTCCTATTTATGACCCGAGAAGCTTTCCTCCATCAATTACAGCATTAGTCATGAAGCCAGTCCCCTCCCTCCTCGCACACCCTCCTCCCCCACCAAACGACAACAGTAAAGTACTGTAAATGGAGCCGTCTCATATTCACATTCCCACCTCCCACTCTCCGCCACTTTGTAATCACAGTGCTGGTGGGTTCTGTGTTATCGGCTCCAACAGAGGTAGCGGCCAGTCGCAGGTGGTTGCTGTATTAGCTAAACAAGCGTGTGTGTGCACAGTGTGAGTTGTCCCTCCTCCTTCTGTGCACTCCTGTTCTATTCTCGGGGCCTTGTGAAGATAGCTGGGCTCCTATTGCTGGTTATTTTGGCTTAGGCCACGTCCCCCTGCCAGGCAGATAAAGACAGGTCTGTGTGCTTATCTGGGCAAGGCTGCACCTCAGCCTGCCTGTGGGAAGCTTAGTGAATAGAGCGAGCCTTTGGTAGAAGGACCAATGGCCGCTGTGGGTGCCGTGTCCTTTCAATGTCATCTCTGGTAACATAACGCACAGCAGTACGTGCCGACGTGCGGTTACCTTAGAGCCATACAGGTGTGTGGGAATACAACCTGCATGTTCCAAAGAGGACCGTCTAAATGATTAGCCTCATGAAAATGAACTGAAGCTATTTTTAGGCACTGGACCACGGGACGCCTGGAGGAGTCGGTGCTAAACGTGGCATTAATGAGCCACACGGCTGACAGACACTTTCTGCACTGCATTTGATATCATGTGATCGCGGTGTCAGGGCATAGCGGCATCACACGGCCACTCGGTGCAGGAAACACTGCCAACAATTTTATCTGTTGATGTAGGCCGCTCGCTGCCATTACTCATTATTGCAAAGCACTTTAAATCCAGGCTCCGTTCAACCTTCCTTACCCTGCAATTACTGGAGTTGGCAAAGTTCAAAGTGAACTTCGAGTCGGTGGTAAGTGGCAGCCAAAGCCCCGAGGATCGCGGCTGGGAACAACAGAACAAAAGGCTAATTATGCTCATCAGCGCTGACACAATCACACATGCATACCTGCAGGAGGCGTTCAGCAGGCCACCAAACATCTGCAGACAGGCACATGTGGTAGGACAAGAGCCACCGCAGCAGAAGCAGGCTCGTTCACGCCTACAGTGTCTCAAACACACTTTAATAGCTCGTCCAGCGTTTTTACCGACAGGAAGAACTACATTAAATGACATCGGGAGTCCATCTGAACGAACTGCGCCCACAACTTTACCTAACCTGAATTGACTGGAAGTTAATTAATGCTTCTGAGTGAGAAGATTAAACTCACTTTGTGAGGCGTCCCAAGTCTGAAAGCAGCCTAACGCTAAAGCGTTTGCCGCCTCTCCTTATGTGACAAAGGTCTCAGGCAGTGGGATTTACTGATGCACAGGTCGACGCTTTGCAGAAATCTCTGTAGAGGTTGAATTTTCGACGCATGTTCTAACAGTGACGCCCGGAGGTTAACCATCTGTAGGCCGCAGACCGACGTCGTCATGGTGACAGAGATGCTGTGTCTTACATTAGCACAAATAGCAGCAGAAGGGTTTCCAGTTTCCAGCACTAGCATTAGCTGTGAGTGGCGCCTTGCAGCTGAGCTGGTGGCCGTGATAGACGTGCGTTTTATTTCATCCCCAGGCAATGGATGTCTTCTACTGAGGACGGCATTCAGAGAACGTACAAAGACCTGGTCGCGCCTCCTGTCATCGTTGCTGAATGTCCCTTTCATGAGAGTTCATGTAAATCTAGGTCTTAGAAATCGCACTTATTGTTGGCGGCGTGATCAACGAATGCGTCGTAGAGGTGTTGCCGATGTCGGGTGCTCTTCAGCAGCTTGAGACTGGGCGGGACGTACAGCAGACGGTCCTGTCCCACAGAGGTGTTGCAGCAGCACAGCTGCAGGTGATGGGGTGATGCTAGCAGACAAACACGTGGCTGCAGAGCAGGCCCGACCATCTCATGCACTCACAAAAGACCCACAACAAAGCGACAGCTGAACGCTTTCTGTGCTGCACTCTCTCTCCTCGAGTCCTGGACCTCCTGTCGCCTCCTCTCCTCACCGCTGACCTCCCCACCTCCTGCTCCACTTGTCCTTCTGTCAGCGCTCTCGTTCTTTTTCTTTCTCCTCCCGGCTCCCCGGCCGCCTCGCCGTAGTTAAACCGTCCTGAGACAATGCTGAAGACTCTTCACTTCTGAAAATTGTGCACGTTTCAGGAGTTCAGCTCACACACACGTGCAAACCGTCGCATTTACCGTACGCTTCTCACACCCTGTGAGGCGAGACAGGGAGAGGTGGAGAAGGCGACTGGGTGGAAATGTCAAATGGTGCAGGGGAAAACTAATCAAAGAATGTCCTTCAGCAGAAGCAGCGCCACAGGCGAGATCTGTGGAAATCCCTCCTCTGCCTCCACACAGGGCGCATTGTGAGGGGAGGTCAGACGCAGACGAGCTGTGTGGTGTAAAGCTGCGTTGTGCACGTTCACAATGGAAATTGAAAGTGTAAAATGCCAAAAGGGGTCATTGTGTGCGCCGACGACAGGATGCGGTACCTGCATCATAGCGCGACCTTTAACCGCACATACAGGAAATAAACAACACAATGTCATTAATGTTGTTGTTGTAAATTCATTGTTTTTGTAGCGCTCGCTGTTTCATCCATCTTCATGCACTGTTTGTGTGACAGCAACAGGTGACACGGCGCCTTCAGGTGACCACTGGAAAGGTTTGCATCCTAATGTAGTTCATTACAGTAACATCAGTCTGTATGCACAGGTCTGTGACGTCTGTGCTCCGCTGTCCAAACCTGTTTCACAGACGTGCAGCACGAGACAGAAAATCACTGTTCACAGCAGAAGCAGTGAAATGAAGTAGAAACTCAGGAAGTAGAAGCTGACTTCTCGCACAATCGCAGGTTTCATTGCTTCCTGTGTTTGTCTCAGTGTGGACGAGCTCCGTCCCTCACAGGCTGCAGGGAGACATGTTATCATATATGTCTTACGACACCATTTAGACTTCAAAGAACAACGCTGTCATGGAAACCACTAGCATTATCCCTCAAGCCATGCATGCACCAATATACCTAAAGACATGATGGTAAGCAGGACAGAAGCAGCAGCGAGCTGAGAGAAGCTGCAGCTCGGCAGCAGGAGAAGCATTTGGTCTCGCTAACAGGAACGTGACATCACCAACAGCTTGTTTTTAGTCGTCAACTACCGTTAACAGTTGCTATTAGCTGAAAATGGTTCTTTTTGCCATAATGGTGCCTTTTGAAATGTGCAACAGAAACCAAGGTTGTGCTTTTCTTGCCGGTGTCGTCGTTCTTCATGATGCTTCTGAGCACGCACCCAGTACCTCGTTGGGACGCGTGCACGCGTGCACTGCTGTGTGTGCAGCCTCTTCTCGCCCTTCTCCTCTCGCACTATCCCCCCTCACCTCGTTCTCCAGTTGCGTATATCTCTTTACCAGATAATGAATGCAGGAACTCTCCTTCATATGTGTTTAGCAGCGCCTGGAGACTGGTGTGGGCCCACGGCCCCTTAATTATTAATGTGACGTTGTGCGCTGGCCGTTTGATCCTCCCCACATATCTGTGTGATTCTGTTTTAACGAGTTCCCCAGGAGTCTGCTTCCGCGCTCGCGCTCTCTTCCTGTCAGACTTGTTGTCTTGAACTTGCTGCAACCCGAGCACGAGGGGCAAATTCCCGCTCCAAAAGCAACAAAAGGACAAACTTGTGATGGACAAAAGCATCCCGGAGAACTGAGCGGCTGAAGAGGCCTAGTCAGTGCTGTGCTCTGTCCAGCAGGGACGGTCATGTTAAGCACCTGGACAACAATCGTGCCAAATTAAAGGAAAACCTCATTTTTACTGAGTCATCGTTTTAATTGCCTTTGCTGATGGTTTCCCAGCAACACTGGTAGGATGCTAGGCCTGCTGCGCTGTAGTGAGTCGAAGCTAATGGTCGTCTGCGCCTTAGCATATACATTCACAGCACACAGCTCCCACCCAGCACGGCCGAACACTGATGTGGTGACACTGAAGGTAAAGAGTGAAGTGGAGGCTGGTGCGACGTTGTGCACGAGCATGTCTCTCTGTGGACGCGTGCGCTTAAACCGCGGTATTTCATTATGAGGCTGGCGTTAGCTCCGGCGGCGCTGCGCTGGCTCTTCGTCTACTAATCCCTCTCCCTCTGTTGTCTCCTCAGCACTACCACGCTTCACAAAAGTTCCCGTAGACCAGACTGGTGTCTCGGGGGGCGTGGTCTCCTTTGTCTGCCAGGCAACAGGTGACCCCAAGCCAAAGGTTAGTTGGAACAAAAAAGGGAAGAAGGTGAACTCCCAGCGTATAGAGGTAAGTGGCCCTCGTCGGTGCAGTGTGTACTCGGTTCTTTGTGTGTCCCACTTCACATCCCCGCCCTGAGCTTCAGGTGCACTCATCAGTCACGTTTTTATGCATCGCATTAAGAAAGGTCGCGACCTGAATGTTTTTGTGTCTGTGGTGTGGTGGGAGTAAAAAAGCTCTGCTGCTGCTAAAACTGAAACCTTCTTCTCACCATTTGTTACTTCATAGTGTGTTTGCTGTTGTGCCAGATACGAATCCCACAGCACACAACACCACACTCCAGGTGTGCTCGTGTAACCGGGGGCACGCGCCACCTTATCACAAGCAACACGTCCATTAGCCTTCAAATTGTTGCTGATAGCATCTCTAATCTTTAAGCAGCGTGCTCGCCCACCAGCAGCTACTGGTCAGTAATGAAAGTCCTCTGAAGCCTTTCCTTTTGCATTTGAATGACTGCTG